>CAUYSK010110640.1:0-66181 GCA_963575035.1 Avahi laniger
TGTCACAGAAAATAAAAGGACCCCATAATCCCCACTACTCTCCTCCATGAGAACATTTTGGTGTCATTTCTCCATGTTTTTCTGGGGATAAGCTAGTCTACTTATTTTTTCTTTTTATGTAAACGGGGTCATCCTATTTTATACTTTGCTTTTTTAATGTCTTTAGAGTCCACCATAAAACACTTAGCCAACCTTCTATTGGTGGACTTTGGGTTGTTTCCAAGTTTTTATAGGACCAACAATGTGGTTAACAAATATTTTTTTTTTTTTTTTTTGAGACAGTCTCACTGTGTTGCCTGGGCTAGAGTGAGTGCTGTGGCGTCAGCCTAGCTCACTGCAACCTCACACTCCTGGGCTCAAGCGATCCTTCTGCCTCAGCCTCCCGAGTAGCTGGGACTGCAGGCATGTGCCACCATGCCCGGCTAATTTTTTCTATATATTTTTAGTTGTCCAATTAATTTCTTTCTAATTTTAGTAGAGACGGGGTCTTGCTCTTGCTCAGGCTGGTTTCGAACTCCCAAGCTCTAACAATCTGCCCACCTTGGCCTCCCAGAGAGCTAGAATTACAGGCGTGAGCCACCGAGCCCGGCCTGGTTAACAAATATTTTTTCACACCAGATAATTCATGCTCTTCCCTGGAGTTCTGGGCAGGGTTTTAAAAGCATTTGCATAGTAAAAATTAACCTAAGCTGTCATATTTAAATTCAATTTTTGAAAAGTACTGTATTTTAAAGGTACCGGGATATTTTGGCATTTAAAGGGATGCCATTGTGAATTTCTTAAATGAATAATTTTTTCCCCAATATATCTTTCTGATAACTCCTGTTTTTCCTACTTTGGGTTTGCTTGAAGCAAGGCACATCTATCATTCGACAGATGCACACAAACACTTTCTCTCTGCTGTTACTGGCCACAGCAAATATTGAATAGCAAAGCCTGTGTTTTTAACCTCTGCTCTCCTAGAAACACTTGTGTGCTTTCCTGATGCTCAAGAGAAACCATGAGGTGGGGTCACAAGCATGAACTTCAGAGCCAACCCGGGCTGAATCCCAGCTCCCTCATGTGTTTGTTGCATGACTTTGAGCATACTGCTGAACTTTTCTGTGCCTTTGTTTCTTCATCTGTATGTGGGGATATTGATCGTATACCTTCATGTAGCTGTATAAGGGTTAGTGAGTTAATAGATGAATTAATATATATCCAATACTTGGATATTGCCCACGGATAGTAAGTATAGTATGAACACTATTGTCATTACTTGTCCTTGGGGTCATGTCTGTCTGTCCCTGACTGGACATGTGGAACATCAACTGTGTTTCCCTTGGATCATATTTTAGGTATTTCAGAACCTTCCAGGGTTAAGAAACACCTTGGCAATAACAAGTGTTGTCAAGTACATGAAGAAATTGGAACCCTCATACGTTGCTGGTGGGAATGTCCAGTGGTGGCAGCCGCTCTGGAATGGTGCACTCATCTGGCAGTTCCTCAGAAGGTTAAACATAGGCTTACCATGTGATCCAGCCATTCCACTCTAGGTATTTACCCAAGAGAAAGGAAGATGTGTCCAGACAAAAAACTTATACAAGGGCACCCATGGCAGTATTATGTGTAATTGCCAAAGAGTAGAAACAAATGTCCATCGCCTGGTGAATGGATGAATCGTATTTGCTACATCCATACAATGGAGTATTGCTCTGTCACATAGAGGAATGAAGTACTGATACATGCCACAGCGTGGATGAACGTTGAAAACGCTACACTAAGTGAAAGAAGCCAAACACAAAGGGCCACATATCATATAATTCCATCTGTATGAAATGTCTAGAATAGACAAATGGTAGAGACAGAAAGTGGATTAGTGGTTGCTTACAATGTGGTACGGGGGGAGGTGGGAACAGGGAAGTGACTGCTAATGGATATGGGGCTTCTTTTTGGGGAGATGAAGATGTTTTAAAATCAGACTGTGGAAATGGTCGCACAACTCTGCGAATATACTAAGAACTGTTAACTTGTGTACTTGAGATGGGTAAATTATATGGTATGTGAATAAAGCTATTAAAGAAAAAGGAAAAAATCAACTCCTGAGTCTGAGTGGCAGGGGGCTCGCAGATTCCAGCAACTTATGGAAAGTAAAGCATCAGGAGAGAGGCCTAGAATCTTTTTAACAAGCTCGGCAAATGAGGCATCATTAAGTTGGTTTTAGAAATGCGCTGTTATAGAGAATATTATTTTTATTTTACACTGTAAACTGGTAGGGTAGGATTAATCCCCATTAGCTTACAGTTTTTGCTACAGGCTAGGTGCTGTTGGGAGTACAGCATCCTTTGATGACAATAATGACAATCTTCAAAGTGAACAGTGCACATTCTTCCAGAAGTTTTGCCACTCCGTGCTTCTGAAGTGCAGAGCCCTAGAGAATCTCAGAGTTGTCCCCACGGTCCCCATCCTCTGCAGCCACCACCCCCTCTCTTTCTGCGCAGGTGCAGAGATAGCAGCGAGGGCTTCCGGCACCACCTGGAAACTGAGTATGAAATTCCCAATGTGTTTGACCCTTTCCCTTTAAGACTCTGGTTTGCTTACATTTCTTGTAAGTGTTTCTTATTACCATAGCAACCCTAATCAATCAGTGGGCCAAAAATAGCTCTTTCATTTTTTTCCAAAGCATGTCTGTAGTGAATTGGAAATTCAGCTCTGTCGTGCGTTTTGCATATGCTGCTTCCATTTCCCGACACTGAACCTGGAGGGCTTGTGTCTGGAAATTATTCTTGCAGAGTCCCAGACATTTCACTTGTCTTTCCTGGTAATCTTCTTCCCAACTTCAGATCCCTCCATCACTTCCAAAAGCTACAAGTAGATGCATTTAAATGTTCAACACTTAAATGTTCAATCATTGCTTTTCTGCACATTCAGTGCTGGAGATTTTACAGGTACCAGATAATCACTTTCCAATAAGAAGTTCATCCTGGTGGATTCCACTGGGTTGGAAGGTCGATGAAAGATGCCCAGATACTAGATACAAAGAAAGCTGGTCATGGCAGGTGGCAGATGGCAGCGAGACCAAGAAGATTCTTCTGGCTTGGGAGGATCTAAGCTAGGAAATCAAAGATGAGACGATAGGAGAGTTTCTGCCTTGTTTCCCTGATTTCTTCATGACACTGCCACCGTTTTTAGGGGATTGGGCACAAAAGAAACCCTGGATATAATTAGGTGAATTTTTTTTTTATGGTTCTCTCACAGAAATGACTCACTGATGATCCCCCATGCTCTGGGGACAGGCACGCTTTATTGCGTCTCCTTCTGCCTGTAAGCAGAGTCACCTTGTGTGGCCCCAGGGCTCCCCACTTCTGTTTTATGATGCTGTTTCTTACCTTCCTTAAGCCTTGGTTTTTGTAATTTGGCTCTGTAAACAAAGTGGGCATAAAGTCTTTAAATCTAGGAAAGAAAAAAGTTCACGGAGATCCTGGTGGTGGTGTTGTTTCCCTGCGTGAAGTCCGTAGGGGAAAGCAAGAGGAAAAAGGAGCTGCCAAGGACAGAGTCTGGGACACATGGTGACATTTCCTTAGCAGCAGAGCATGTCGGGGGGCCAGAGTGAGGCTAGAGGAGCCCAGATCTGCTCTGTGGCTTGGCCACCTCCCATACCCTGGGAAGGACCAATCAGATCCTGCCTGTGCCCCCTCTCTTGAAGCCCACCACCTCCAGTGCACCCTTGCACATTCACAACGGAGGATCTCCCCCTGCCCCAGCTCTGTTTTCTCACCCACGTTGCCTATGAGAGTTTCATGGTGAGAGGCACAATGGAGCAGCCAACATTTCTCCAGTGCTTGTTCTGCCAGACACTATCTGGCCCTGGACACTTATTAGTTTATTTAATCCTCACCCCACAGCTATGAGGTTGGGATCATCTCCATTTTATAGATAAGGAAACTGAAGCACAGAGGGATAAGGGAATTTATCCAAAGTCACAAAGTTTGTTGGAAAGGGAGCTGGGGTTTGAACTAAAGTCTGTTTCACTCCAAAACTTGTATTTTTTCTACATCCTTCCTCTCTGTGGGATAGGTTCATGCTGCTGCATCTGGACAAGCCTACTGGCATCAGTTATTAGTAAATATCGCCCTTGGCAGTAAGTAATGGCCATTGGTTGACAAAACAGATAGGTGGAACTGCTAAGCCAGAAAGAGCACCAACCCCCCATTCCCTTGCACATGTTCAGACCTCAGTGAGTGATGCTTTTCTCAGATGAGAGCCAGATGGGTGATTTGGGAGGGAAGCAGCAGACAGGTTGGGTGTTGTATTGGTTTTCTACTGCAGTGTAACAAATTTCCCACAAATTTAGCGACTTAAAACAACACAAATTTGTCACCTTACAGTTTCTGTGGGTCAGGGGTAGGGGCCCAGGTTAGCTGGGTCCTTGGCTCAGGAACTCACCAGGTTGACCCTAAAATGTCAACCAAGACTCCTGTCTCATCTGAGGCTCAGGATCCTCTTCCAAACTCTGTGGTTGCTGCCAGGATTCATTCCTTGTGATTGTAGGACTGAGGTCCTGTGTTCTAGTTACCCGTCCTCCAGAGGTCACTCTCACGTCCCTGAGACCTCCCTCGGGTCCTAGCTGTGTGGCTGTCTCACAGCTTCAAAGCAACAAAAGAATCTGCTTTTTCTAAAGTGAAGTCTTATATATTGTGACGGAATCTCAGGAGAGACTATCTTGTCACCTTGGTACAGGTCAAAGACTGTGCTTCCTCAGAACATGAAGGATATGTTCACCAGGGCTGGGACTCTAGAATTCTGTCTACCATGGGGATTTCAGTCTTTCCTTCATGTGTTTGGGCCAAACGGGACTTTAAGGACTCTGTTCTCATCCAAGGAAATGTGTTGGAATCCTTAGGGAACAGTGCATATTTTGAGAAAGCCCAGGATTGGAAGGTGAGGGGCTCCCTTCTCCCCCTGGGTATTTGAGAATGACGAGGTTAGATGGGATATTCCTAGTGGAAGCAAAATCCTTAGTCACAGAAAGCATTATTTGAGCAAGCTTAAAATAAAGGAGATGCTTAGACATCTGAATAACGGGGTGACTCTGAGTACACCATTCCTAGTGGCTGTGGGGTTAGGGCAGCGTCCTCTTGTTGGAATGTGAGTATGGCAGTACTGGCGTTTACCATCTGGTTGGTGAGCTGGGCACCTAGACAGTGAATAGTAGTGATGGCAAAAGAGATACGTGCTGTTAAGAAGGGACAAACAGGATGCTGCCTGCACACATGAGACAATCATTTGGAAGTGGTGTTTGAGATGATCTTTGAGTAAGGTTTCGGAAGGAAATTGGGGGCTGAGAGAACTGTGGACAAAAAAAGCCTGGCAGCTAGCAGTGTTGGAGGGAAGGGGGAGTAGATCTGGATTTAGGGTGAGCCTAAATCCAATGACTGACGTCCTTATAAGAAGAGAAGAGGTGATGTGAAAATGGCAGTGGAGGTTGGAGTGATGCAGCCCCAAGCCAAGAAATGCAGGGGTCACCAGGAGTTGGAAGAGGCAAGGAATGATTCAGATTTCTAGCCTCCAGAACTGTGAGAAAATAAATTGACGTAAGTATAAATTGATGTTGTTTTAAGTCACCAAGTTCTGGAATTTACTACGATAAATGGACCTTTCAAATTTGGTGTACCTGTAGGACCCTTGTTGGAGGTGGCCAGTGGGCAACTGGAAATATGAGAGAGGTTGGGATTAGAGACGTCCATTTGGGAAGCTTCTGCAAAAACATGGTCATGGAAGAGTCAAAAGCAGATGAGGTCATCAGGGGTGAGGGTTTGGATCAAGAAGAGAAGAGGCTGGAGCACAGGATCTGAGGGACCACCCGCAGGACAGGGGCAGAGGAGGGAAGACAGACTGAAAAGGAACTGTTGTTCAGGATGGAGGAGCGGCTCTGTCCTATCCAACAGTGTAGTGAGGTCTCCAGGATGCTGATGGAAAAGGGAGGCTGGTTTGGAAATTCTCTGATTATCAGTCATCTCTGTACCAAATTGCACTGGTTGAGAAGTTGGAGGCGAAAAAGTAGAAACGGCAAGCATTGACTACTTTTTTAATAAGTTTGATTGTGAAGACAGAGAGAAAGATTGACTATACATAGTGGAAGAAACATAATCAAAGGAACTTTATGCTTATTCGCTTTTTAAGGATATGACATTTTTCACTGTAGTTTTAGGCTGTGAGAAGAAAGCAGGGAGATGAAAATAATCAATGAAACAAAGTTCCAGAAAAGAGCTTACGAATATTTTTTTGCTGTGCACCTACTGTGTGCCAGGCACTGTGCTGGGGTTTACCTGTATGATCTCATTGATCTTCTGAACATTCCTGCAGAGTAGAGAAAAATCATCCCGGTTCTATAAATGGGGAAACTGAGGCTGTAAACAGTAAAATAATTTGCCCAAATCAATACATGGGATTTGAGCCCAAGTCAGCTGACTCCAATGTCTCAGTTCTTTTCATTATATTATTTTTCAACTGGAAAAAGGAAGGCAGTGTCTTTCTCTGATTCACAAAAACTAAGAAGCATCAAGAAAATAAGCACATTTACAATGGAGGAAAGGGAAGTTATAGTTGTTTCTATCACATGGTCCAGTCCCTATTCAACTATGAATCAAAATGATCAGCTTCGAGGGAGGGAGGAAGGGTGATGTCAAGCAGGGTGCCTTGAGAGGGGAAAGGGTGTAAGATAACCTCAGCAGGGGGGATCCTACAGAGCCAACCAGGGAGAAATAAAAGACCTTGCTTAACAGTTAAGACTCTGCTAGGATCCGTGGGCTGGATTTTCAGAGAAGCTAACCCGCACGGGGGCAGGGGGGAGGGGGCAGAAGTTTATCTTAAGATGGACAACTCACCAGGAAGATTTAGTAATAGCCCTGAAAAAGCCTGGAGCCACAGATATTTCTGATTTTAACTTGAGACACCTGCACACTCTAGGGCTCTGAGAACCAGCCATCAGATATCGCCAGGGGATTACCAACCCCAGACCACCTGCTGGAGGAGAAAACGCTGACCAGCCCAGAGTTGGCCTGTTGGTCCCGGTTCTCCTCCTGCCTTGCTGAAGCCAGGTGCACGCCCGGCCTCCTGGCAGGGTTATCATTCTGACATGAAAATAACCTAAGTCCTTGACTCAAAAATAACAACATCTGCTAATTTGCATGGGAGTTTTGCATTTCATAGATGGGTTTAATACCCAAATGCTAAAATTCATTTGTTGGGCTAGTTGTTTAGAGGTTCAGCTGATAAAAACCCCTTGCGGAGTTCCACTCTGGTGCACCCAGACCCACGCCCGCCCTGCACGGCTTTGTCGTCTTGCCACTCATTGAATTGACTCTCAGGTGAAGTATGGAGTAAAAAGTACAAAATCGATTTACTTAAAGGCTTGTTATTTTTAAGAAGGTCTCTTGGCAAGGGCATCTCCCTACATTCCCATGTCAATCGGAGCTCTGAAGTGTGGCTCTGAGTCCTTCAGGGTCTTGATTTGGGACAAGCAGCCCCTCCCTGGTACTCTCTGGACCCAGGTGTGAGGGCAGCGGTTATGGAGCCAGAGATTTGAGAGGAGACAGCAGAGAAGGTGTTAATGAATAATCGCAGGGCCTCATTCCCCATAAAGGCAATTACTGGGATTGATTGTTTCCGTGTTTCCTTAGTCACGGTTCAGATTGCTTCACTCAGATTAAGACAGATGAATGCCGACCATGCACAAGCATGTGATGTCAGGAGAGTTATCGATGGCATGTCCAAGGCCTCTGCCTTCTCTTGCACGTGCCACCAGGAGTCCCAGCTGGGCTGGAAGGGGAGTGTGGTCATTGTACAGATGAAGCATATGCAGTGAGCATGGTATTTGTGGACTATGGTATTTTAGCTGATGTACTCTCTGTTTTCTTCCCATGTGTGGTATGCAAGATGGTTTTTCAACTCAAGTGTGCACAGCATACCCTGCAAGTCTTGGTAAACAGATTACTGGACCTCACCTCCAGAGTTTCTGATTCAGTTGGTCTGGGGTAGGACTCGAGAATTTGCATTTCTAACAAGTTCTAGGGTGATGCCGCTCCAACTGGTCTGGAGAACCCTACTTTGAGAATCACTGGGTAGTGGCCAAGAGCATGGACACTGGGACCAAGCCACCTGGCTTCAGTCCTGACCCTACGACTAACTAGCTGTGTGATCATGGGCCATTTACTTAACCTCTCTGAGCCTCCATTTCCTCATCTTTAAAGTAGGGATGACAATAATAGTACCTCCCCCATGGGGTTGTTACAACTTCAACACATTTATAGCAGTGCCTGATTTAGAGAGTATATGCTCTGTGAGTGTTGGATACATAAATACAGGACTCAGCCTCTTGGGACTGTGATCATAACAGCCCAAGTCTCATTTCCCCAACACCTGCAGCTCCCACTGGAGTTGCTGGGTCATTTTACCTATTAGCTTTGAATCAATGAAGCTTGGCGCTAGTTGGAAGGTGGTCATACCGGCACCCATCAAAATCTTCTCAAGCTACCTTAACCCTTCAAATCGACCGAATGCATAGACTCAATGAGATTGCCACAGGAGGGTAGTTCTGCATTTGGGGTTTCTCTCCTTCATGTGGGCAAAGAGAGGGGCTACCTTTTCTGGTCAGGTTCATACTGATTGCTGCTGTTTGTTAAATGTTTTCTCAGTGCTTGGCACTATATTTTTACATACATGATTTTATTTAATCCTCACGATGTCACTCTTAGGTAATAGTTGTTATTCCTATTTTAATACTGCTGGGTTCAGAGAAATTACATGATTCATCCAAAGTCACCCAGTAAAAGCCAGGTCTGTCTGACTTCAATAATTTGTGATCGTAAAGTTCTCCATTACCACCTCCCTGACTTTATGTGTATATTTATATAAAAATTAAGGCTGGGTCCCAAGAAATCCAGCAGTGGCTGCTGCTCCCCAACGGTCAGCTCCCCGGAACTGGAAGTGGCCTGTTTCAGGGGTTTGCTTTTCCAAAGCTTAGGGTAGGACTCCCAGAACGTTTTCCTTTGGGAATGTCCTCTTCAGTGACTTGCTGCTATGGCTGGTTGTTCTCTCTGGCCCAACTTCTGGATGAAATTGTGTTCATGCTCCCAAAGGCAGCTTTTCTTGTCTGAATTTGGTTATTGACCTAGTATCTTAACACTTCTGCTCCAGAACAGTGCTCCCAACCAAATGGCCAGGAGAGCATCCAGATACTATACTAAATACAGGAAGGGAGAAAAGTGTTGTGCTAATGAAAGTTTGGTTTTTCCCCACAGTGTTCCTTTCTGCCGAAATTCTCCATTCATATAGAAACCAAGTATGAGGACAACAAAGGAAGCAACGACCGCGTGAGTAGTCCCCACGCCACCCCCGTTACACACTGTGCTGGCCTGCTGGGCCTCAAAGCCACGCTACTTCTCAAGGCCCCTTGTGCGACCAGGGCCAGCAGCAAGACCTGTGCCTGGGACCTCAGAGACGTGCTGGCCTTTGGATTTTGAGGGCTATTTCCCCGGGACTTCTCCCTGTCATTATTTTGTTGTCCAGCTTGTCTTTCTTCTCATTTTTATGTACTTTCCATGGGCCTCTGTGCGGAAATCTCTATGACCTGGGGTGATTGGCCCTGTACGTGGAGAGGACGGTGGGCACTTGGGATTTGGTTTCTGATAATGGGATGGAGCTCGCATCTTCTCAGTGACTATTAATGTTTACTTAGAAAAGCGAATGCAGTCAGATACATGTGTGCATGCTGTATGTATTAGCAGGACTATGCTTATGTTCACATATGCAGTACACATGTGCACAACTCATACATCCAACCTAAAAATCAAGGGTTCCCCCTGCAAAATACTTGCCTCATGAGGCATTTAGACTTTTACTAAATTTCAGCCAAGTACTTTGTTTGAACTTCCAGAGTACCTGGGATTTTCTAGAGTAGAGAAGAATCCAGCTGGCAGAGGTACTGTCATCCCTTTGAAGTGGTGACCCCAAGGGAAATGTTTAGGACCATCCTCTTGTCAGTGGCCTGAAATCAGAGGCACTTTGCTGGCCAACTTCATCGAAACCAGTGTCTAAAACAGTGTCACACAGTGTTTAAACTTGAACCCTTGTAAAATAATGACTTTTTTCAGATTGGAAAATTCATACCTGATTATTAAAATTTGGAAAATGCAAACACAAAAGTATCAAAAAAGAAAAGAGAAACCAGTAGCAACCCCACAATTCAGAGATGACTGCTGTTAGCAATTTGGTTCACCTTGCAAATTATTAATAAATTTATTTTTTTGACCAATTCCTCTAAAATTGAATTGTACAGTATGCTATTTTTAACATGTTGTGAAGTATCCTTCCCAATATGATTTTTACTGGCTGTCCTGCATCCCATACTTTGGTGGACTTCTTTAAACAGTTGCCGGTCACTGGATATGAAGTGGACTTGACCATTTTGATGTAGCTGTGGACTCTCAGGAAAAGCGTCAGGTGTCTGAATTGCTTTTTCTGGCACAGTCTGAAAATATAAGGGGAATATGTTTTTAAATATTTTTATAGTTGTTCCAAACCAATTCCTTTGCTTTCTCTTTTTCTGTATGCCTCTGTCCCCATGAGTTAATTCAGAACAGCTCTCTCTCTGAAGAGCTGCAGAGAGGACGGACGTGCAGCCTCGCTGTGATCCTTACAGGGTGGTGGGACCACAGTAATCTTCTCTGGTTTATTCTGCTCGGTTCAGATAGTCCCCAGAATTCACGTGGTTATTATGTATTATCTTGTATCCCGTTTGTGGCAGGTGCTAAGTTCTTTTCACTACTCTCCTAGGAATTTAGCCTTTTCACTACTCTTCGAGAAATGTAAAATGTTAGGTTACCTACCTTAGAGTCAGGATCCATGCCCGTGCCAAGGGCTAGACCCCCTTTGAGACTTAGGCAGGGCTGCAAGAGAAAAGGCTGAGCCCCTGGGCAAGCTGTGCAGCCCTTGTGCACACAGCATGCTGACTTGGGGACTGCCCATGGGGCCTGCTCCTTGTCTGTCTGTCCTGAGACCCAACTCGCCCCAGCGCATGTCGTGTCATCTTGTTACGCTGAAGAGGCCCTGTGGGTGTTTTTGCCCCAGATTCTCACCCCGCAGCCTCTGCTCGGCTCTGCTCTGTAGACCCCTGGGCCTCGCTCCTGAGGCCGCTGGATCAGATAGCCTCGCCCCAGCTCCACCAGCCTTCTCTGCCCATTCGGCCTCCTCCAGCTTCCGCATTCAGCAGCAGCAGTTACTCATCCATGTGGCTTTCAGGGTTGGTCCCAGGGAGGCAGAAAAGGAGAGTGGCATTGGTTTTCATTCACTCTTGTTAATGCTTCAAAATATGAGAAATATATATTTATCTAAAAATTCTTTAATTATTAAAAGATAGCTTTGTCCAGCCAGGGATTCAAAACTAGAGCCTTAAGCCAAAGCATGTGCTGGTTTGCTCTTTTTCTGTCCCCTGTTGAGTATGGAGTTTTTGGTGGGAGGCAGTCATGGATATTTCTCTTGTCTCACTGCGCTTCCAAATTATTTAATAAGCTCAGTTCATTTCTTTGCATTTTCTAGGTGTAGAGTCTTATCATTCAGCTATCATCCTTCATACTGCTATCTGCACCCTGTTTCCTCCCTACCTGCCAAAAATTTAATGAAATTGATGATGATAAGAAGCAATAATTAAATTGAAAGATACTAGTGATAATCACATTGATTAGTGGTTGAATCCAGTACATGTTGTTATCTTATTATCAATTACCATATAAGTAAATTTTTTACCTGACCCAATATTTAGTAAGACACAAAATAGTGGCAGGATAACTAGATATAAATATCTTCTGCTCCTTGTGAAAAATAAAACCAGTATATTTATGATCATGAAAATCTGCAAACTGTGATTACATTAACCAGGACGCAATGGGGAAGTTGTCTTAAATTGAGGCCCATTTATTTTCTGCACATACTTATGAGAATTATTTAGGCCTCGATTAGCACTAGGGAGGATGACACCATGCCAAGGTCAGGTCCTGTTGTTTGTCCAAGACCATAAATCTAGATCTGGGGGAGTCGGTGCTTAGCACTGCCTGGTTCGGCTGAAGTAGAGGCTGCGCGTGTGACTGTTGCTGCCAGGTTACTGGTGTGCTGTGGGGTTAATGGGGGCAGCCTCGCTACTTTACTTCCTCTTCCAAACAAAGCACGCACCCTTTAAAGCAGGGGTTCTCAGCCTTGGCTGCACATCGGGCTCACCTATGTGCTGTATGAGAAGTTTTAACACTGGGCCCCAACTCCTGGGATTTTGATTTAGTTGGTTCTGGGTGCAGACTGATCTAAACCATGCAACACATGAAGGACATAACGCCCCCTTCCAGAATGCTGAACTCTCCAGGTGAGAGTGTGCATGGTTTTAGAGAGTCATCCCTCAGGCTGAACCTGATATATTCTTTTAGGAGACATGGGATATGCCACCCCCACCCCACGTGAGGATCTAGACCAGGGGTTCTCAATTGTGGCTGCATATTAAACTCACCTGGGAAGCTTTAGCCATCACTAAATGCCATCCCCCACCCCCAATGATTAAATTTCACTTGTCTGAGGTGGAGTTCAAGCATTGGGATTTTTAAAGCTCCCCAGGTGAATCTAAGGGGTGACAAGGCTGAGAACTATAGACTGAAGGATTACTAAGTGCTATTTAAAACTAACTGTAAACACTTAGGAAAATGGGTTCTCCAAATGTCTTCACTTCTTCATACTCCTGGAACTGGAACAGTTTACAAAAGGCATGTTTATAACCACCACCCGGCCCGTACCCACCCACACAGTAAAAGGGCCTCAGGGTACCATGTATGTTCTCATTAGCCACGTATCACCAAGGACATTATTACTTGGCAAAGAAACTCCTCTGATAAGATGGAGAGAACGTCCAGTTTAGTTCCTGGAAACACGAAGCTCTGTCTCTCACAGAGCTCTCCTTGGAAGTTGCCTAAAAGAAGTATTTGGAATGTATTGAGTTTCTAGTTCATCTGTGCGGTAATGAGAGAACACAGAGTTGTTCTCTGTGAAACAAAAAGATCAGTATTGAAGTTCAAGCTCTATGACCTTAAACAATTCCCCTAACCAATCAGAATCTTGGTTTTTTTATTTAATAAAATAGACTAAATAATGCTTGCATCAGAGTATGGAGGATTCGTAGAGGTTGTTGTACATGGAAGCACTTCCAAAACTGTAAAGTGCGATGAAAACACTAGAATATTGTAATGGTGATGGTCATACCTTGGGACTGACTGTGTCAATGATGATTTCCTAATGAGACTCTGACTTTGTCCAAATTGTCAATAAACGAAGAAAGCTGTTCAGCAAATTTTGAGCACCTACTATGTGCCAGGCATTATGAGAGGCATTGAGGATACAGCAATGAGTGAGACAGCTCCATCTTCCAGCACTCACAGAAAGAGGGGAGGCCGGTAATAAGTCAACAAACAGAACAATTACAGTGGTAGTAAGTGCCTAGAAGGCAGTACCGGGATGGAGGGTACTCAGCCTGAAGCTGTGTGGTCAGGAAAGACCTCTTGGAAGAGATGGCAAGTCCATGTGAGACTTGAGCATGGGAAAGAGCCAGCATCTATAGAACTTTCCAGGCAAGGGGCTCGTTATGGGCAGAGATGTGTCCCCACCCTGCCAAATTCGTATGTTGAAGCGACTGTGTTTGGAGACAGGGCCTTTAAAGAAGTCATTACGTTAAAATGAGGCCATTAGGGTGGGCTCTAATCCAGTCTGACTGGTGGCCTTATAAGAAGAGAAAACTTGGATGTATGAAGAGACAGTCAGGGTGTGCCACATGAAGACACAGTAAGGAGCCATCTGCACGCCACGAAGAGAAGCCTCAGAAGAAACCAGCCCTGCCCACACCTCGATGTGGACTTCCAGCCTCTAGAGCTGGGAGACAATCACATTCTGTTGTTTATGTCACCCATCTGTAGTATTTTGCTATGGCAGACCCGGCAAACTCATACAGAAGGCAGAACCTAACATATTCCGGAACTGTTAGAAAACCACCAGCTGGACCATTAGGAGCAAGAAGAAGTAGACGGGTAGGAAATGAGATTGAAAAAGCCAAGGGGGCCAGAACGTTAAGACCTGTGGGGCCTCAGAAAAGAGTTTGGATTTTAGTGCCGTGGTAACTTATTCGATGATTTCAAACAACAGAGTGACATGACGTTGTTTATGGAGGCTTTTGATAAACTTTTTATTTTGGAATAATCTTAAATTTACACTAACATTGCAAAGACAGTGCAGAGAGTCCCCATATACCCTCTACCCAGCTTCCCCTCATGGTAACATCTTACCTAACCAGGATACGTTTATCAAAACTGCAGACTTTTTTCAGCTTTCACCAGTTTGCCCACAAATGTCCTTTTTCTTCTGTTCCAGAATCTAGATTAGGACACCCCATTTACCTTGGGTGGTTAATGCTCTTTAAATGTTTACTCTGTCTGTTCCGTGGAGAGTGAGTGGAAAGACGGCAAGAATGGGAGCAGGCAGCCATGACAGTGACGCAGACAAGATGAGCGTTGGGCTGGAAAGATGGCAGGGAGCAAAGAGGGGAGGAATGGATCTTCTTTGGAAACAGACTGACTTTCTGTTGATGTGGGGCATGAGATGGGGGCAAAACAAGGATGACCCCGGGCTTTCTAGCTTTACCTGTTGGCCCTCCCCAGTGGAGGAGAAGCGGGTTCTGAGGGGAAATTCAAGAGCACCATTGTAGACATGATCTGTTTGAGGTACCAGTGAGTCTTCCAAGTAGAAATGGCAGGTAAGGAGTTGGACATACAAACCTAGAATTCAGAGAGAGGTGTAGGTCATGATTCAGAGATGAAAATGTATGAGATTATCTAGGGAGAAGAGTGACAGAAAAGAGAAGGTTCCAGATGGTCCAGGATGGAGAGCCCCCAGGTCCTGAGAAGGATCTCTCCATGGCTTTCAAGTTATTATTATCTTTACTCTTCGGTTAAGAGTCATTTTTAATCACTGAGTTGTACTTGGTTTTAGGAAATAGACTATCTCATTTGGTTAACTAGAAAGGTTGACCAGAGAAATCTGGCTCCTTTCCTTGGGTGCCTCCTTTGGATGAATTGCGTAAACATCTCAATGCTTTGACTGGGCTCACCTTGCGTTGCTTCAGAGAGACATCAGAGAAGTTCTCTTCCTGACCACCAGTAGCTTTCCCTGGAAGTTACCAGCTGACAAAGCAGGAATTCCATCATTTAAGGAGAGCTATATTTATTGAGGATTTGCTATTACAAAGGTCATAACAAAATTTGTTTCATAATTAATACAGCAATGTCCCCTTATCTGTGGTTTTGCTTTCTGTGGTTTCAGTTACTGGCGGTCAACTGCAGTTTAAAAATATTAAATGGAAAATTCCAGAAATAAACAATCCATAAGTTTTAAATTAGATACTCTTCTGAGTAGCGTGATGAAATCTCTCACTGTCCAACCCCATGTCTCCTGGGACACGAATCATCCCATTGTCCAGCGTATCCACACTGTACATGCTATGCGCCCATTAGTCACTTAGTAGCAGTCTCAGTGATCAGATAGAAAAAACCGCAGATATATAGGGTTCAGTGCTATCTGAGGTTTCAGGCATCCACTGGGGTTTCAGGAACATACCCTTCACAGATAAAGGGGGGACTACTTTATTTGTGTTTGTAACATCAAGAGGACAACATGGGTTGGATGTAAGGTAAAATAATTTATTAACACATTTCAAAATGTACTAAAATTAAATTGGAAAGCAGGAGTGACAGTGAGAACTGTAGAATCCATATTTACAGGTCTCTGGAGCTGATTATCTTTTCCTTAAATGGCTTCTAATTGAGGATTACAGAAAGAAAAAAAGCCTTTGCTTTATTTTTAGAAATGATCTCTGATGTCTTCAACTTTTATGGTTCTGTTTTTAACCTTGATTATTATAACCAGCCACCTACAAAATCTGCAATTTTCTCTAATAAGTCAGTACCTGTTCAAAAGAAGGCTGCACAAAACACCTCCATTTGCAGTTTGGAAGGAGGATTATCCACTTTGGCCCGTAAAGTAGAAAGTCAATGTCCTTGCTCAATCTGTGTCTAATGGTGCCATTTTGAGAACAATAGAAAACAGATCATGTTTGATTCCTTAAGATGTGGCCATTGCTATTTGTGGTATAATCTGTGATCTGAGAGCTGGATTTAAAAAACACATGAGCAAAAAGAATTTCTGTCCAGCATGGGGGCTAGCCTTCTGAGTCTCAGAGGTATAGTCACAATGCAGTTTACCTCTGCATTCAGAGAAGCCAGAACCTGCTGCTAGTAGTCATTATTATTAATAGAGACAGCTTAAAGTAGTGTCTGCTTTCTGTCTAGGCCTGGTTCGCTGGTGCTGGGATAAATCCAAAAAGACCTGCCTGTGCTGATGTGTTAGTACCAAGGGTTAGCAAGACAGTTATCTAAACTGGTCAAAGGCCATGTAAGCAAAGACAGTGTTGAATCGTGGTTGGGAAACCGGAATTTGGAGCTAGAAAAGCAGTACCAAGTATCAAGATCTGTATGACCATTTTGCAACCACTGTAGTAGTAATTGACTTAATGGAATCATCAGTGGGTGCAAAAGCCATCGAGTGAAGCAAGTATTGGGGAGCAGTATATTCACACTGTTTCCGTGTGTCACTGCAGAGATTACGTATCAATTACAAACATGGGGAAATCTAGTGGATACAATCCAATAAGCAAATGTTGCACCACTAGTAATGAGACTCACTGACGTAATACGCCTCCCATTGTGGCACAAGGAGAAGGATGCAGCATCATCAGCCAGGGTTCCCCTTGCCACAGTGTTTAACCTGGATTCAATCATGTAGAAAAGGACGAGTCTAAGTTGAGAGACACTCCAAGAAACAACTGGCCAAAATGCTTCAAGAATAAACATGTAGCTAATGACCAACACCAAAAGCAAACGCAAAACTGGGGAACTGTCCTTGACTAAAGAACAATGAAGGAATTTGACAACCGAATGTAATGCCTGAGCTCCTTGAGTAGAAAGAAGATCCTAACTTGGGAGAGTGGATATAGGGAGCAAGAAAAGATATTATAGGAACAATTGGGGAAAATTGGAATATAGACCATATATAGGATAATAGTATGGTATAGTATTGAATCAGTATTAAATTTCTTCCATGTGATCATTACATTGTGGATATATAGGACAATGTCCTTGTTCTTAGGAAATATATGTTGACATACTTAGGAATGAAATATCATGTAACATACTCTTACATATGTTTCAGCTAAAACAATTTTTTATACATTTTTCCTTAAAAAAGTCATAAGAAAAAGTCTTATAAAAATTGAAAAACTATTTACATGTCACAATGAGATATTGTATAACTTACTCAAGGTCACACAATGGATCTTTCATTTTTCATGTTGGTAGCCATGAAGCAGAAGTTTTTCATCTTCTCTTTTTTCAGTGGTGTTTTGATTTCTTTAATGAAACAGAAAAAGAGTTAGCCTAGTCATAACTGTGTCCACATTGATTCTATTTGCTCAAAATGTATTGAAGAAGAGAAGGAATTGCAGAAACGCTAGACTGTTCTCTCTGAGTAATTTCACACTCTGGGTTGTGTCCCGAAATTTTGAAAAGGCAGATGGAGATGATTCAGACTAGACTTCTCGTGTACAATCTCCGAAGGGTTAGCACGCAGGCTATGTACTCACCTGCATGTTTCTACACCACCCTATTGGTGCCCGCCCCCTGAACCACAGTGCTTATCATCCTGTAATATAATTGCTCATTGCACTGTCTCTCCGACTAGTTTAAAGCTCTTTCAGGGTAGACACCAAGTCTTTCTTATTTAAGGTTGTATCCAGAACACCTGGCATATGGGAGATGCTGATAAAAGTTTGTGTTGAAACACTAAACGTTAAACCAAGTCAGGAATAAGACAAGGATGCGTGCTATACCTCTACTATCCAACATATTAGAGAAAAACTAGACAATACAATACGAAAAGAAAAAGAATACCTGCTTTGGCAGCATATAGTCTAAAACTGCAATGATAAAGAGACCATAAGCAGGTCCCTGTGTGATGATGGCACACAAATTTGTAAAGTCTTCTGTGATCTTCCTCCTTTGCGTAAGAAAGGAAAGAGGAAAATATACATCTATCTGCTTGTTTTGTGAAAATATAGAAAGGACAAACCGGAAACTAATGAGATTGGGTACTACAGGGGGTGAGTAGGGGCAGGGTGGAGAGATGGAGAGAGAGACATTACTTCTGGGAGTGTACCTTTGTGAATAGTTCAACTTTTGAAGTTACGTTAATGTTTTCCACACTCAAAAATAATAAAACCAAATTAACAGGGATTTAGGTGGAGGTAGGAAATGGGAGTTACTAAAATGGAATATAAACAGAAATAAATGAACCTAACTGTATTTTAAATGAATAAAATAACCACACTGAAAAGGAAGAAAAAAGACCTACCCCAAGTAGTTCTCAATTACACAGTACTTTAACTGTATACCCTCTGTCGAAAGACAATAAGAATTATAAACAAATACTGAATCCTAAATCATAAGTTTGTTTCTTACCATAGTATGGGCTATCAATACTGAAATTATTTTCTACGCAATGTAAGTTTGAGCAAACGAACAAATGTAGAAGGAATATTGGGGAATGTATTACTAGAAGAAAATCACCCTTTGCAACCATCGTAATGGTAATTGATTGAAGCAGTAAACATCACTGAATGCTGAAACTAGTGCATGAAAAGTTTGATGATGAACAGGTTATTTACATGGACTCAGTATTTCTCTGCAAATTACTTATTAATGGAAAGGGGAAATATAAATAATTTTATAATAGAAAAACCTGCTGAATACCACCTTAACCAAACGTCTGTCACATTATCAACTCTGGAGCAAACCAGTGTCAGGAATGATATGATGTACTTAAAAGGACACACCCTGACCTCTGTGGTATTCTTGCCAAAAAATGCATAACCTAAATCTAATCGTAAGGAAACTTCACACAAACTCGAACCGATGGGATTCTGTAAAACAACTGGCCTGTATGTACTCTCTAAATTGTCAAGGTCATGAAAAACAAAGAAAGGCTGAGGAATTGTTTTAGCTTAAAGAAGACTAAAGAGACAAGTCAACTAAATGTAATATGTGATCCTGGACTGGAACCTGAACTGGAGGAAAATAGCCCAAAGGATATCACTGGGTAACTGTCAAAATTTGAATATGGAGTGCAGATTAGATAATAACATTCTATCAGTGTTAAACTTCCTGATTTTGATCATTGTACTATAGTTATGTAAGAGAATGTCTTTGTTCTTAGGAAATTCACCCTGAAATATTTAAGGGTCAAGGGACATGATATCTGCAATGCATTTTTTAAAAAATTTATTTTTTATTTTTTGTGGAGACAGGATCTCGCTATGTTGCCCAGGTTGGTCTCAAACTCCTGGGCTCAGGTGATCCTCTTGCCTTAGCCTTCCAAAGTGCTAGCATTACAGGTATAAGCCACCATACCCGGCCATCAATGTACTCTTAAATGCAAATGACAAAGCAAAAGAGCAAATGTTAACAGCTAGAGAATCAGGGTAAAGGGTGCTCAGGAATTTTTTTTGACTATTCTTGCAATTTTTTGATATGTTGGAAATTATATCAAGATTTAAAATTGTAATGATTTTTTTAAAATAAAATTAAAATTGAAACAGGAAAGAATGGTTTGAGAAATGTTACCAAAGATAAAACATTTTTATAATTTGCAGATGGTATGTCTAAATTAAAAACCTAAGAGAATTTATAAATTCTCTGAAATAGATAAAATATTCAATAGTTAAAATGATTTGAGCTCAGCAAGGTTCCTGGGTATTAGATCAACATATAAATATCAATAGTATTTCATAGATCAGTAATAATCAGTTAGAAAATATTAAGTTCATCGTCAATACCAACACAACTTTAAGGCACCTAAGAACAAATCTAACTTTTCTAGACAAAATTATTATAAAGGAAGGATATAACAGAGGCCTGAATAAATGATAAATACTCCATGTTCATGGATGGCAAGACTATACAAAAATTAAATGACTTCCTAAATTAATCTCCAAATTAAATGTAATTCCAGTCAAAATCATAACAGGATTGTCATAAATTGATTATAAAATCAAATGGAAGAATAAAAAGCTCAAAAATAGTTCCAATTTTGAACAAAGAACAAGAAGGGGAGAGTCATCATATTTGATAAAAAAAAAACATATAAAAGAGTATGGTATTGACATAAAGATAGAAATAGTCCTAAGCTGATAATGTGAGTTTGGTGCAAGGTGACTCCAATCAATGGGGAAGAAAGATAAATTTCTCAGTAAATGACATTGGGTCAATCGACATTTCACATGAAAAAATAAAATAACAGATTCCTACCTCACTTTATATTCAAAACTAGACTCCAGAAGGAATTTTCAAACCTAAGTGTGGAAACCACTAAAATCATTTAATAATATATTGTCTATGGATACATTTACATATTCTATAAAACATAAAGTTTTTGTTAAAACATGGACCAGGTTCACAACAAATTTATGTCAGCCAGGCACAGAAGAGGGAGGGATTTCAACTTCAAGTGTGAAACTTTCTCACTTTTTTTTTAAGTAGAGGCAGAATCAGAATCAAATATGGCAAAATGTTTACATATGTTCATTTTGAGCGGTGGGTAGTGACGCTTTTTATATGATCCTTGATATTTTTCTAGATGACGGTCTTTTAAGTTTTGAAAAAGAAAATATTCATCTAAGTTTCTATTTCACAAGACTGAGGCCTGATATTTTGCGATCTATCGTCAGCTTCAGTCACTGGCTTTGCATTTGTTTACCAAATGTTTGGCTTTTTTTTCCCCCCGTCATAATTACTGTGGGAATATAGTGCACTTCACTTAAAAAAAAGAAGGCACAGCTTTCCTGTTTATTTACCTAGAGCTTCGTGTTTGTGTTTGTTAAGCCCAATTGTTGGTCCCTTGGTGGATGTACTTGCTCAGGACAGATGATGGCCAACAATCTTTGGGTCTTGAAGCATTTGACTTGAGGACACTTTAGGAATCTGCCAAAAGCTAGTAGCTGGCCAGACCGGTTTAATAGGATGACGTACTAGACTCTGAGAAATCACCAGCCTTGGACCAGACAGGGTCCAAAGCCGGGCTCTGTAGCCAAGTGATAATGGGACTTCATTGTCCTGAACTTCCCCAACTGTGAAAAGGGGAAAACAATGCCGCTTCAGAGGATTATTGGGAGGATTCTGTGAGATGATGCATGTCAAATGCTCCATGGATGGTGGTTTTTTTCTTTTCTTTAACTTCAGTTATGCTTCATGGGAACCACTTCAGAGTTAGACTCTTAGAGATCCACAGTGGAGAAATTACTGTAATTTGAGGAGTTCTTTTGGAGGGAAGGTGCTGAATTCTTACATTTCTGAAGTCTGCATTCCCTACTCCTTTTTCACCATCCAGGGTCATCCTTAGACATGAGTTGATAAGTCACATGTCCCTGTGGGCTTTTGAGTTCACTTCTCCAAGGTGGAGAAGGGAGGGGTCACTGGCCCAAGCCCCTGGCCCTCTGCCTCATGGCCTCCTGCCTTGGGAGTTCTGGTTTCGGAGACAATCCTTCCTTGGGTTTCAATCACCTATAGGGGCTCCTGCTTGGCACATCTGTGTTTTGAGAGGTGAAAGCCTCCTGTCCTGTTGTTCCAAGTTAGTAGTTAACAAGATAGAGGCAGAATGGTGAAGGCATGAAGGCTGCAGGTGCTAGAGTCAGACCAGTTGGGTTTGATTCCCAGGTCAACCCCTTAGCAGCTAGTTAAGGCATGTTTCTTCACCTTCCTGTGCCCCTGTCAAATGGGTAACATGGTAGTGCCTCCTCCTTGGATACTTATGAGGATTAAATGCGTTAATCATGAAAAATGCTCAGAACAGTGCTTGGTACACATGATAGACATTCAACATGTTTTAACATGGCCATTGTTGTTCATGTTTTAACAACCCTGAAAATGATTTCATATTAGAGTTGATGGCGTCTTATAAGTAGCAGCAGTTTTTCTTCTTGGTGGTATAATTGGTGGCATCTTAGATTCAATAAATTACTTCACTGTGACACCTCTTCTTGCATAGGACATTGAGATGCTCGTGAGTGTATTTAAACACTGAATGGTATTTGCATATAAAATGCGAACATTGAACTGGATTCTGCCAAAGTCAATGTATGAATAATAAGCTCTTCAGTCCTTCAGGCCTGGAAGGTTGTTGTTAACTTTTTCCAGGACACTGACCGGCTTCCTAGTAATTCGAATGACTTGGTAGTGCTTTGGAAAGGGAACAGTTGAATCTTCTTCCACTCGTGGGTTCAGAGCCATCATCTTTGTAAAATGGATTTCTCACAAAAATCCCTGGATGCCACCTCTCTGATAAATACCTTCAAGGACAAAGTCTCAGCTAGTATTTTAGTCTTTAAAAAAAATGTGGGGCAAGAGGATGATAAGAGCTGAGATTATGGAAAAGAAGTTAATGATTTCCAGTGGACATGGTTTCAAAGCAATTTTTGCCTTTTGAGGCACTGAGAGCATGGCTTCCATCTGCTCCCTGTTGGTACTCAGGCTCTGCCTTTTAACCATGCAGCGTGTCAGCTGCGGCCCACCAAATTCTGTACTTGATCTTCCGAGACTGATAGCAATTCTGTCTGAATGATATTAAGCTGTTCAATCATATTTAAATCATATTTCCCCACTAATACCTATTGAAGGTCTATTTATATTCCATCAGACTTTACAGCCATTTGGTACGTAAACTTTTGAGATATAAACTTAATGGAGCTGCATCTGAAAATGTTTCATCTTGTTCCCAGCCCTTTAGAGAGATGGTCATAAATACCTTTGGAATATGCAGACCATTATCTGGAGTAATTTTAATTATCTCTAGCTATGCCAATCAGATGATTAATAAATAGATGTTGAAAAGCGTCAGCTAAATGCCGTCATGGAATAGACACTCAGGGGCGAAACCGAATTGACCATTAGGTGCTGAAATGTCTTATTATCACTCACACCAAGGTTCAGAAATCTGTCATGAGGTTGGGTTTGTTATTAACTCAACATCACCTTGGTTGGCATGTCAAAGCTAGAGTGAAATATTGAAATGAAATGTGAAACTTATTAAGGAAGATCCTCGGGAATGAAGGACACTGGAAAGATTGATTTTTCTAGTAACTTAATTTTTTTTCCCCTTTCTTGAGACAGAATCTGGCTTTGTCGCCTGGGCTAGAGTGCAGTGGTGTCATCATAGCTCACTGCAACCTGAAACTCCTGCGCTCAAGGGATCCTCCTGCCTCAGCCTCCTGAGTAGCTGGGACTACAGGCGCATGGGCCACCATGCCTGGCTCATTTTTTCTATTTTTTAGTAGAGATGGGATCTTGCGCTTGCTCAGACTGGTCTCGAACTCCTGACCTCAAGTGATCCTCCTGCCTCAGCCTCTCAGAGTGCTAGGATTACAGGCATGAGCCACCGCCCCCAGCCTATTTTGATCTATGGTTGAAGGCTTGTTTTTAGCACCCAGCTGAATTTGCTGAGAACCATTTGAGTCTCTTTGAATAGATTATGTTAAACCAGATACGCCAGTTGCACACATGGTATGCCTTTGTTGGAGCTTTTTGTAACAGTTTGAAATAGAAAACAGTATTGCTTTAAAAAAAAAAAAGATAATGGTACTCAGGGGAGAATTTTCTGCTTTAGCTGAGAATTCGTATCACTCACTTGTGCACATAGGAATGTCAATGTAAAGGACTTTCCGACTCTGTATGCTTTATCTTATACCAAACAAGTGCCCTTGCAGATAACAGGTGCTTAGTTATACTGAACAAAGTTAAGAAGGGGTTTTATTGGGCAAAACTTTCAGAGACTTTAATAGGTTTCTCTTGCTGTAAAGTTGGGGTAATGGACTTGAAGAGTCCCACAGTGTTTCAAGGGCATTCAACACCTGCCTGGAGAGATGGGGAAATCAGACCTGTTTTCAACAGACCTAAATTTCCTCATGTTGTTCCGAATTATTATTCTGAACTGACAAGAATGTGATGTCTTCTGGTTTGAAGACTGCTCCCTTGGGTGGTCATTATTCCCTAGAGGCCTAGTCAATTCTATGTTTGAAAAATTCTTCCCCTTCAATTTTCTTTACTCCCTTGGGTCAGTTTCTTAAATGATAAAGAACATTCTGAGCCAAATAACTGATATAAGCCACTTAGCCACTTGTCATCGTTCCTGACAGATCATAGATATTTAGTAAATATCAGTTATCTTCCTCAATCCCTTGTCTTAACTTCCCAGTGGAAATCTGAGAAGACCTTTGTTTTGTATTAAAAAGATAGGATTATCTCAATGGTGCAAGAATGCTTCTTCATTGTACAAGAAGCATTTGTTAAGTATCTCTTCGGCACCAGGAGCTCTTCAGGCTAAAGGGGAAGCAGGTCCTGCTACTGCAGGCTGATGTGGAAGGTTCTACATGGAACACAGGAGGATGGGAATGGAAAGACAGGAGTGTGATGCAGGGAGAGGCTAATTGAGAACACAGGCAGCATTTGCAGTATGTCAGATGACAGAGAAGGCAGCCTGAGATTTAAAGCAGTGACAGTAGAAATAGAGAGGGAAGTATGAATTAGGAAGAAAGAGAGACACTGACGCCTAGTTGGGATAGGTTGGATGCTTGGGTTGGGGGCCAGGGGGTCACAAAGGCCCAGGAAAGTAATAATATCAAGGAAGAAATTGTCACCAATGATGACAGCAAAGAGTTCAATGAACACAGAAATTTTTTCTCCTTAGAGATAGGGTCTGTTGCCCAAGCTAGAGTGCCGTGGCACCATCATAGCTCACTGTAGCCTCTAACTCCTGGGCTCAAGCAATCCTCCTGCCTCAGCCTCCTAAGTAGTTGGGACTACAGGCATGTGCCACCACATACCGAGCTGCTGTTTCTATTTTTTGTAGAGCCAGGGTCTCACTATGTTGCCTAGGCTGGTCTTGAGCTCCTGTCCTCAAGTGATCCTCTCACTTCCTCCCGCCTTGGCTTCCCAAAGTGCTAGGATTACAGCGTGAGCCCCTGCACCCTGCAATAAACATAGAATTTAAAAGGTCTTGTGGGATTGAGCAATAAGAAGGTCATTGGTGACCTTCGTGAAAACAAGTGAAATGGAGGCAGAAGCCAGCTTGCAGTGAACTTTGATGCTTAGCTGTGAAAGGCAGGACAAGAATTGGATCAGAAGGGGACTCAGAGTTAAGTTGAGTTACAAGATTTCCCATCTTGGTGGAAAACAAACTCACGTTCTGATGCAACTCTTCTGTTCCAAACACATAACAGTGACAGAAAAAATACAAAAAGAGAAACCCAAATTGATATAGCTGGTCTCATGGATCAGAAACTCAGGAGGATAGGGGACCATTAGGCTGCTCAAAGGGGAAAATAAAGAAATAGTGTCCAGGAGTTAGGAAACAATAAATAAACAAGAACTGAGAATTTCAAAAAGAACCATTTCAAAATGTGGAGACTGAATCATTGAAATGAAAGACTCAGTAGATAAGATAAACTGTAGGCTAGACACAACTGAAGAGATAATTAGTGAATTGGAAGATAGTATTGAGGAGTACAACCTATTTTCATAGCATGGAAATATAAAGAAGTTTTAAAAAATAAATAGGACAAAAAAGAAAAAAATAGTTAAATGAGGTGGAAAAAATGAGAGTTGCTATATGGTTATCTCATAGGAGTGAAAAAAAATAATGGAGGAAATAGCAAAAAAGCAATATTTGAAACAAATGCTGAGAATTTTCTAGAATTGAAGAGAGGCACAAGTCTTTAGATCCCAGTATACTTAGAGTAATAACAATAATGGCTAACATTTATTTAGCACTTATGTTCCAAGCACTATTCTGTGTGCTTTCTGTGTATTAACTCATTAATCCTCTAATAACCCTGGGATAAGAGCCCTTTACATGTGAGTAAACTGGAAAAGAGAGAATGTGTATAACTTGCCAGAGGTTACATAGCCACACAGCTGGGATAGTGGGATTTGACCCCAAGCATCCTGGCTGCCCTCTAATACCTCTCTAAATCCTAAGGAGATTAACAAAAATAAATCCATACCTCAATACACTGTAATGAAACTGCAGCATATCAAAGATTTTTTTATCAAAGCTCCTCAAGAGGAAAGGCAGGTCAGATACAAAGGGACAGACATAATCCTGAGGGTGGACTTCTCATTAGCAACAACAGATGCAAGCAGTCAACGAAAGGATAGATTTTTAAAACCCAGGGGAAGAGACACAAGAAACAAATGTGGTCCCATCAATTGATAAAATGTCGTACGTTAACCTTGCCCGTGGAGTAGTGAGTAGAAGGAGTCAGTAGGCCTGCAGCCTCCTCCTTCAGAGGAAGGAGAGTTTGGAGTTACAAGAGCAAGAGGCTGCTCCTGCTCCTGGAAGCCAGAGAGTGAATGGTTTTCAGGAGCCTCCCAGGAGGAGGCAAGGCCAGAGGACAGGGCCAGTGAGGAGGGAAAGAAGTGGCAGAAAGTCACTGCGTGGCCTCCAGTTTCCAATAATGTGGGAAGAAAGGTCATTTACTGAAGAAGAAGCGGTGAGGACAGAGGGCTTAAGGAGGGCAATTGAGGTCAAAGATAACCTTTGTGGGAAATGCATGAGAAGAGTTAAAAGGATTGCTTGAAAGTCTTGGCAGCAGGGTGATTTGGGAAAATTTGAATGAGTAGTGCCACCAGCTTGAATAATTGTGTCATTTTCCCAGCTGTGCTTTGCAGCCTGCGTGGAGGAGCACAGGAAATGGTTGAATTGATTCAGGATTTGTTTTCAGGGTAGGATCAGCAGAGTACGGAAAAACTGAGTCAGCGAAGGTCAAAATGAGCCTTGGAGTCCAGCAGAGGCTCTCAGGGTCTGGAGAGTTCAATGAAGTCAAGGAGAAGGTGTCCTGGGAGGGAGAGGAAGGGAATTCAGTTGAGGTGGGGAAAAAGCAGCTAGTTTTCAGATTTCAGAAACAGAATAATTCCAGGAGATTCGAGACCATGGTGGAGCTCAGGGGGGTGGGGGAAGTGGTTGCTAAAGTGGAAGGGAGGGGAAGGCCACTGGAGGGGACGGAAAGGAAAAGGAACCAGGAGGCTGCGCCTGCAGCGTCGTCGAGCTGTCCATGTGGACACTGAAATCACAGAGATGTGGTCAGGGTAAAGTAGAATCCTGAGCATGGTCCGAAGGGCCCAGTGGACCCAGAGGCAGGGATAAGGTGACCATGATCAATGAGTCTGAGTGGACAGAAAGCACAAGTCTGGAAGAAGGGCCCAGCAAAAGTGTCAGTTGTTCTACAAGTGACTACTAACCGCTAGGAATTGTAATGTGCTTTTTAAGTTTTCTCCCAAGGAGTCTTCATAATCATTTTCCAGGAATGAGTGAGTGATTCCGAACATGCTGCCTCTTTTTCATTGAACTCCATATTCCAGGGAAGAAGCACGTTTCCTCTGCTCCATAGCGAGACCCGGCTTAACACTCACCTGTGCCCAACCATGAGGGCTGTGGAGTTTGCTGCATCATTACGCAGGGCCTGTGGTGCCCCTGGGCCACCTCTTGAACCAGAGCCAGGGGGTTCATTTGATCAGTCTGGGCAGTAACCACAGAATTCAATATTCCTCTCACACCTTTTCCCCAGGTTTCAAAGTCCAGAGTCACAGCCTCTTGCTGGCTTGGGTGATGATGGCAGGGCCCCATCTAATGGCCCTTTTGCAAAGTACAGCTGGAGCGGGCAGGCTCTGTCTGCCCCTTTGCCAAGGAAAGGAGGGAAAAGAGGGTGGAGAAAAGACTAGCAGGCCCCAGCTAGGAAGTCCCTTATTCAAGAGCAAAGAAGTCATAATGAGGACAGCGGTGAGGATATTGGCTATTGGCAGGAATATTCACAGAGCGTGAGCCCAGCATCCTGCTAACCGTCTGTAGCCACAGTCTCATTAAATCCTCACAGCTATTAATATCCCCATTTTATAGCTGACTCTGAGGCTTAGCAAGAGCCAGTGGTCTGTGCAAGACCAGAGCTAGCAAGCGTCAGACCTGGGACTTGATTGCAGGTTAGCGTAGCCTCGGAGCCCAAACTCTCCTATAGCTAAGACGTTGTCTTTGGCTCTACAAAGGAAATGATAAACCTGCACATGGAATCTCCTACTTGAGTTTTTAAAATCTGATTGAAGGCTTAAGTTTTCATAATGAGGAAAGGGAAATAAGCCCTTCCCATCTTACAGAAACAATGTCCAAAAAAAAAAAAAAATGTTTTTCTCCTTCCAGGTTTTGCAGGGTAGCCAATTATTCCTGAAAAGAATTGCAGTGGTAATAATATTCCTTATCTTGTTGTTTTTTTTTTTTTTTCAAAAATGCTTTATTAAGAATTTTTTCAGAGGTTTTTGTGCCTCATAAGGGATGTTTACCAACTGGTAAGTTGGTGAACTGGTAAGAAAGTGAGGAAAATGGCTTTCCAGCAATGTCTTCAGTTTTTATAAATCTTCTAACATGGGTGGAGGCCAGAGCTGGGGCACCTGAAGTCCACTCACATCCGATTCCCCAGGATTGGAAGGGGAGGCCGGCAGGCGAGCGGTAGGGCGCTGCTGACACGTGAAGGAGGGATGTTTCTCGTGAAAACGAGCCAACTCTGAGAGAAAGAGAATCTGGTGTAAGACCATGAAAGGAAAGAGAGACTGGCCCAAGAGACCCAAAAGCAGAGGAAATAGTTAAAAATAAAAGGAGGCTAATAATAAACTTAGGGGGCTCCTTGGCAGGAGCAAAGTTGAACTGAGAACTCTATTCCTAGAGCCCGATGTCTGAACAATTTATTTTTCCTGTCTCTCCGTCCTCACGTGCCTTCTTTGCTGAGATCAAGTGCCAAAGGACATCTCAAAATACCCACAGCCAGAACTACTCAGCACATCTCCCCACGTGGTGAGAGAGACAGCTCTGCAAGTCTTTGTCCTGAACCGTTTATGGATTTTCCATAGTCCCCGCAAGACCTTGCACACATGCCGCCTGCCAATTGGCAGCCGCCGTCCAGCCCGGGAACAGACCTTGCTCCTGACTCTGGAGAGTCCTCACTGGGTTTATTGGGAATTTCCGCGATTTTCCATCTTCATCCTGAAAAAACTCTTGACTTTTTCTTAATGAAGATTTTAGGTAGGGGAAATTGTGTTAGCGGCTCACGTATTTCTGTCAACCCTCTAAATTATATTAGCTGTAAGTAAAGACGGTACAGCAAGTCCTTGTGTTTGTTGTGGGCTGTACCTGGGAACCATAATGGACAGTAAAATAATAAGTAATGGGCAGAAAGACAGCTCTTGAAACCAGGTCAGAAAACTCCTCTGGTGCCAGACAGAAAGAAACCACCTGCACAGTTATCAGGAAGTCAGGTGAACTCAGTACACACTAACAGAGCAACTCCTAAGTACCAGCACCAACAAATAATACCTAGCACTTACAGTTAAGAGAGCATTGTACTACTTATTGTTCATAACAGCACATGAGGTGGATGCTCAGTTTGCACATGAGGGCTCTGCGGTTGAGAGATTTTTAAATAAATTGTCTGAGGCCACACAATTAATAACTGACAAAACTGAAGTCCCTGGTCCTTTGATTGTGTGTCCTTCGCTGATTCCATACTTTACCTCAGCTGCCCAGAAGCAGATCCTGTGGCCAAAGTGGACCTCAGCGGGAAGCCTCAGAGATGGGAGTTTTCTGCCCTAAACTAGCTGACTGAATTAATGGAACAATGGGCAATAGGTGATATAGGAGGGAATTATTCAGTAGTTTGGTTGGAAAAATCTTCAGTATGTAAACAGGTCTTATATAAGTTCATAAAAAATGAGGTTGAGAGAAATGAGAGAGGAAGGGAAAAGACAGAAACATTTTCTTTGTCAAGCCTTGGGGAAAAGCATCCTTTCCTCAAATACCCAATGTGGCATTTATCGTTTTTGTTGTTGTTAAGGCAAGTGACCCTTTTTTACCCAGACCCAAATTTAACTACCTTCAAAGAGATGGGACAATGTTTAGGAGAGGAAACATCACACTGAAAATCAGCTTTTCCAAAGAGCCCCAAAGGAGCATATTTAAATTCAGCAAAGTAGGAGAGGTTTGCAAATGCAGGCTGGAGACCCCTGGCCCACCCTTGGATGACTAGGCATGGACCGAGGACCCTTTGCCTGGAAGATTGTGCCTTCATCTCAGAAACATTTTTAAAGCTGAACTTTCTAATGGGAACGTGGCCACAACCTGCTACCAGCAACCGTGATATTAAACAGGCACAGAGCCAATAGCAATGGCGTGGAGCCAGAGAGAAGAGATTAGCATCACAAGTATGAGATTTAGGCTCAGGGCCAGGAGAGTTTCTTTTTTTTTTTCTTTTCTTTTCATTAAAAAATAATAATAAAAGAGAAAGAGAAAGAAAAAAAGAAGGAAAGGTGCAAAAGAATTCTTGTTCAGCAACCTTCATTCAGATTATTCTCCCTAGATATCCAGATAAGCATAGAAACAAACCATTGCCTGTCTGAAAACTTGGCAATTGCTTGACCTTAAAATGGTCTCTGCAGTAACCCTTCCAGCCTGCCCCGCTCTGCTGTCCTTGGTTGGCCCATGTGCAGAATGGAGTGTGTGACCTCCAGCACGGGGAAAATAGCAAATCAACAAGGCCTGTTTTTCCACTTGGAGTTGGAGGAAACACCCCTTGAGCAAAACTCCAGGTTGCTACCTTCTCGTCCCGTGCTGCTCCATGGAAAAAACGTGCAGTGGTCGGAAGTCTGTGGCGGCTGCTCCCCAGTGGCAGAGCATCACTGCAGCAGTGGAACCTGGTGCGAGACAGCACTTTTCTACCTGCTCCCTTGAGGGTGCAGCATTCTGAGATTTCAAGAAAGAGAGAGCCAGCCACAGGAGTTGTATGATTCAGCAGAGCGAAGGCAGCATTTTCCAGAAGAGCCTTGGGACCGTGCCCTTAGGGCCTCCTCCCCAATCCCCACTCTTCAGGCCATGCAGGGCCAACTGCCCATAGCCTGACCACTGCAGATGGGCAGGGGGTGACCTGTTGCTGGCAACTCTCAGGAGACTGGAGGATGTGCCCAGTTTTCCTGCTTTCTCCAAACCAGTGCAAGATTTTTGGTGGCTTTCTTTTAAATTTTTTATTTGGAAAAATTTCAAACTTACAGACAAGTTTGCAAGAATAGTACAGTGATTCTGGATTTAACAATTGTTAACATTTTTCTCCATTTGCTTTGTCTCTTTGTCTCCGTAAATATTTACGCATTTTTTTTTCCCAGAACCCTTTGTAAGTTGCAGACATCATGACCCTTCACCTTTGAATACTTCAGAGTACATGTCCCAAGAACAAGGACTTTCCCTTTTGTAACCATAGTGCAGTGCTTAAATTCTGGAAGCTTAACATTGATACAATACTGTTATCTGATATAGAGACATATTTATCTCTTGCCAATTTTCCCAATAATGTCTTTTATAGCAAACAACAATAAAAACTTTCATGATTCATCCAACTACTTGGGAGGCTGAGGCAAGAGGATCACTTAAGCCTAGGAGTTTGAGACTAGCTTTAGCAACCTTGTGAGACTATCTCTTAAAAAAATAATGAAGGTTAAAAAATTTAAAAAATAAAAACCTTCATTATTTGTGTTCCAGTATAGGCTCACACATGGCATTTAGTTGTCACTTTCTTTAGTCTGGAGCAGTTTCTCAGCTGTTCATTGTCTTCTGTGACACTGACATTTTGAAAAGCACTGGCTAGTTTTGTGGACATCCCTCATTGTTGAGTTTTCCTCGTTGTGTTCTCATGATTAGATTCAGACAGTGCATCTTTGGCAGGAATTCTGTATTAGCAATATTGGGTCTTTGTGGACTTTTGAAACGTCCGACATGTGTGGCTTCCCTGCATTTTATTGTCTGGCCTTTGAGAAGACTTTGTCCTCCTTGGGTTTTCCAAGCTGTGTTCATCACAGAGCTGGTGTCAGAGGCCAGTACGAGGGGTCAGTGTCAGCCAAGGCTCAGGCTGACATGTTCTTCTACGCACTGGACGAGGAAAGATGACTGCCTCCTCTGAAAAGTCACCCAGAGAGAGAGCAGGAAGAATCCCAAAGCAGGGGCAACAGGGACTCCTTCCATCCTGGCCTTTAACTTCCTGCAGACTGCTTCATGTCTTCAAGGGTCATTCACAGCAGAAGTGGATCTGATTGGATTAGCAAAAAGAGGCCACATCCCCTAGCTCCAAGTTTGCCTTTTGTACCCAAGATTGGGCATTCCATTTGAATGGTTTTATCTCTTAAAGATTACATCCATCCTACTTTTCCATTCCAACTACCATTGCCCTACCTAAGGCCTTTATCTCTTTTCTAGAATAATCTCTCACTAAATCCATCTCCCACAGAGCTACCTGGTGGGGGGGACCAAATCTGATCATTTTCACAGTTGTTGGCCCACAAGACCTTCTGGCCACTACTATGTAGTTTCTCTTGCCTCAAACTTATATCCCTGAAATAGCAGATATTTATAGAGTCTTTAGCATCAGCATTGCCTGGGTTCTTGTTAGAATCTCAGGCCCCTCCCCAGACCTACTGAATCGGAATGTACATTTAAGCAAGAAGGATTCCCCAGGTGATTTGTGTGCACATGAAAACACAGGAAGCACTATTTGGAACATTCTGGAAGGGCATGTTCAATGCAAAGAACTTAAATTGCCCCTCAGGATCTATAGTCCTTGGTAATGAAGCATGATTCTTAAAGTACTCTCTAATTTAAGAGATTCTCCTAAAATTAAATTTGACATTGTTTTTCCTAATTTGCATAAATATATACACTTAGTGGAGGGCTTTATCTGAATTTTACTTTTTTATCTTGCAAATTGTTTTCTAAACTTTGACATCTGCCACGACTTGTTGGCTAATAAGATGTCATCTGCTAGCAGGAAACAAAGTGAATAAACTACCAGCAAACAAGTGCTAACATTAAAATTCAAGGTACATAGTGTTTCGTCTAACAGTTCAGTTCAACAACAGCAAAAAATTTTTAAAAATTAACTGTTAAGGCCCTTTTAAAATATGAGATACTAAAAGAATGTCTGAGGGATGCAAATGAATGTGGTGCATCAGTTGTATAGCATGTTCCCTGTGACTCTACGGCCACATGTCATAGTTGCAGTACTTAGGGATCTTAATGGGACTTCAGCAATGACCATGCTCTTACTAGAATACTTGGGCTGCTTCTAGTCCAGATTTGTAGAATTCAGCAAAATGAAAGACTTTTACTATCACTTGTCAAGTTTATTTCATCTTCTGTGTCCAGACAGGTATCCAAACCAATATAACCAGAACATTTACTTTGGATTCCTGGATTCCTCAGTTTGATAGATGAATGGTTTTTAAAACACAAATCACAGTGGGCCTGTTGCCACTTACTGGCTTTGGCTGTCAGAGATGGGACTTCAAAAGCTTGGAGTTGAAGGATAATTGTTCAACCTTTCCTGGAGCGTTAATGATTTATAACCCCCTGATTTAACAAAAGTAGTAACAGCTTAGACAAATCACTTAGTAGAGGTTAGTGTTCCCTGGTAATTCCATCAGGGAGATATGGATTAGGGCCTATGGGAGCCCAAGAATTAAACCATAACCAAATGTTACCCAAAATATGAATTCATTATACACATTGTTGCTTTTCTAAAATGCTTTACTAAAAGTGACCAAGAAAGGTGTGGCAAGGGCATGATCTTGAAAGATGAGTTGGTGTGTGCCAGGCAGATCGGGTGGGAAAGAGCCTTCAGGGCAGAGGAGGAGCTAAAGCGGGGCCTGGAAGGTTGAAGCAGTGAGCAGGGTGTGGTTGGGAAGCTTCAGGCTCCAGGGGACCAGTGGGGCAGATCCCGAGCAAAGAAGAGAGAAAGGAGGACATTGCAGGCAGGTAAGTTGATGAGTAGAGACAGGCATAATAAGTCCACACATTTGTGCAGCATTTGGGAGTTTGCAAAGCACCTTCATACCCCGTTACGTCACTGGGTCCGGACAGCTCAGGAAGGGACACCTGGAGTGCTCACTTCCAGATGATGAAATGGAGGCCTGGAGGAGTTTCTAGGGTCACAAAACTCCTAAGTGGTGGATCCAGGATTAGAACCAGATATTTTGACCTGGACTCTGCTCTTTCCACCGTAAACTGACGTGTTCCAGGAGCATCGAAGAAAGCGTCCTAGTATATTGAAAGAAAACTCATGGGCAAGGTGTGGCTGGATGGATGGATGGATGATGTAGAGATAGATCAGAGCCTCAAGAGCAAGAAAGTTCAGAGGCCTGCAGTTGTCCAGGTGAGACAGAGATTTCAAGGCTGTCAGGGAGATGGACTGGCAAGATATAGGAGCAGTGGAATGAATCGTGCCCGACCGGGTGTGAGGCTGAGGAAGAAATAAGAGCATAGGATGGCACCCAAGTTTCTACCTTGGATGATTAAAGGATCACAAAGAGAAACAGGCTTAAACTTTAGAGCCAAAGGGGAAGAGTGGGGATGATGAAGATAGTTTTGAATATGTTCATTTAGAGTAAAACCAGAGATCAGTGTCCAATTGTCAGTGGCCATCAATAGGTCTGAAATTCAGGAAACATGTCTGAGATCTCCAGGAGATTTGCTAGGTCATTAGCAATCAAAGATTAGCATTTTATTATAGGCATTTGCTGCATTATTATAAATAACATAAAAAAAGAAAAAAGACAAAAAAAGGAGAAAAAGGAAAGGTTTTAAACATTTAACAGAGGAAAAATTAGCTCACTTATGTGATCGCCATATATTGAAATGCGGTTCAGACCTGAAAAATGTGTGCCGGGCTTGTGGGTGCTCCCCTCCCCTTCCCCCTAAATTCACTGATGTCTAACACTGACAGGACCCTTCCCAGGCCAGGTCAAAATAAAGTGGCTTTTACCTGTTTCATGTCACTGAATCCTCTCTGCTGCTCAGTGACTGAGGCGCTGATACTGCTCTCACTTTCCAGATGAGATTCCATACTAAAGATTCTTATTCTTTCCATGATAAAGAAGTATTATGACTATGATAAGGAAAAAAGAGAAAAGAAAAGGTTGTTATTTAAAAATGACATCACAGACAGCCCAAAGTCAGTTCACAAGAGCGCATGTGAGAGCTGGTCCACCGAGGCAGGACCGAGGCAGCAGGTTCCTCTCTGCTGGGGAAAAGTAGAAATGACAAGCCCTTCCACAGCCTTGGGAAGAGCTCTGGAAGCCAACCCCCTCCCCATCTGCTGGCCCAAGTCTGCCTTACCCATGCCTGGAGAGCTCCTTCTGGAGCCTTCCGGACGGCTGCCTTGGGTTGGTGGGGGAGGTTTGTGGAGCTCAGCCAGGAGGCCTTGCGTAGTTCCCCGACTTTACAACCAATCCACGTAGAAGGGAAAACCAAACAAAACACAACCTACCAGGAAAATGTAACAATTTGTTCCTTTATTTTGCTTTTTCTGACAGTAGATACAATCTGTCATGATGCTTAAGTGGTTTTGGGCTGGCGCCCATTCCATTGTTTTTGCCCAGAAAGGCTCGCCAGGAATGAGCTGGAAGGAGACAACCTCAGGACGCTTGTTTGGGGAACAAGAGAAGGGAGCTCTCTGGCCTCTAGAGAGCAAGGCTGCTGGCCTCATTGTCTTTCGACTGCCCAGTGTGACAGCCCCACCATGCCAGCCTCAGCAAGCCATCTGTCCCCATATTTTATTCTCTTCCCTCAAGGCTGAGTTAGTGGCTTCTCAGGGGAAAGCAAGTGCCCGTCATTTTTCTGCGTCAGGAACTCTGCCTCTTTGTGCAAAGGATTCATTGTTTAGGCACCAAAAAAAAAACAAAACAAAACGGTTTATGGAAGGGTGGGGACCAAAGTCACTTCGACATGGCAAATGCCAAACACAGAGGCTATTGCAGGCTGGCCCGGCGCAAGCCTATGAGCGCATCCAGGTTCAATATCGATTTGTCAACTTTACAGAAAACCAGCAGTTCTAGTTCCCAGAGACCACCCTGTGAATTGAAATAAGAAAGAACTGGGAGAAATTGGAACTATTTTAAGCTCAGCTTCTGAGACTTATTTTAGGAAGCATTATTGATCACACTGCAGGGAAACCGTACACCATCCCTGTGCCAGTCTGCACACGTGCGCATGGGAAGTGTTGGCCTTGTCTCATGAGACAGTCTGTGTCCAAAGGAGGTGGCAGCCTAGAGGAAGAATTTGGATTGAGGCTACTCTGCACCGAAATTAGAGCAAGCTTATGAAAGGAGCCTTGTTGCAGCTGCCCTGGGAACTGTAGCTTAGAAGCGATTTTGTGCCCTTAAAGCCTTTTTAGTAAATGAATTGAGTCATAGCATTTGTGACTGTCCACATTGCTTTAATGTACTTCTGCCCTCTTAATTAGTTGCCGTGACCTAGAGCACCTGATTAGAACATTGTTTTTCCAAACAGAATCTTTTTCTCATCAGTCACCGACCATGTCACTTTGATTACTGTCTCTTGAACCTTCTTCCTCACCTTTTATGTCACCCACATGAGCCAGGGTTTACCATATGTGGGACTTGGGGTCATGGCACGAAATGGTTCTCAGCCCCCTGCTGGTTTGCTGGAGCTCTTTCTAGACACAAACCCTGGAATAGAAGTGTCCTTTCCCTCAAAGGCATCACGCTGTGAATTCACAGCCACTTTGTTATCCGCTTTTCCCCTAAGATCTCCGCCTCGCCACTTTCCCGGGCAGCCTCCGCTCTTTCATCTGCCTGTTCTCATTTTCCCCAGGTGCGTTTTTCGGTGGCTTTTCATGTTGAACTTCACCGATGAGCCATGCCCTGAGGTATTCCTGTCCCCTGTCTCTCGGACGTATTGTTGTCGTCAGTCTTCTGTCTGTTGTTTTGAATTTTCTGTGACCTTTGGGGTGGGTAGAGAATGGAAAAGGACAAATGCCCACCATTGGCCGGTCTGAAACTCCACATTAAATGTGTTCTTCTTGAGTTTTCTAGCCCTTTATTCTGCCTGCACACATTTAATAACGGAGAACAAAAAAAGGCCTCGTTGCCTTTATTCATGAATGTCCAGGACAGTAAGGCCTCTGGGAAGGCCAGCTCTTCTGACTGCAGACACTGGAGAGTTTCATCTTGACCTGGAGAATGGAAGAAAGGGGTCCTTAAAAACAGGGAGCGTTGTACTCATTTCCTGGGGCTGCCATAACAAATTACCATACTGGGTGGCTTGAGACAACAGAAATTTATTCTCTTTCAGTGCTGGAGGCTAGACATCTGAAATCGAGGTGTTGGCAGGACCACGTCCCCTCCAAAGGCTCTGCGGGGTGATTCTTCCCTGCCTCTCCAGCTTCTGGGGGCTTCCGGTGTCCCCTGGCTTGTGGCCGCATCACTCCAATCTCTGTCTCTGTCTTTCCATCACCTTCTTCTTCCCATGGGAACTCTTCTGTATCTTAATTGTGTCCGTGTCCTCTCCTCTTCTTATGAGGACACTAGTCATCAGATTTAGGGGCCACCCTAAATCCAGGATGATTTCATCTCAATATCCTTGACTAAATTACATCTGCAAAGACCCTATTACTAAATAAGGTCACAATGTTCAGGTTCCTGCTGGACATGAATTTTGGAGGGACACCACTCAACCTGTTGTAGGAGTAGTGACACCTCTGCTTACAAAGAAGCATCAACATGTACCCTACAACCCAGCAACCCTGCTCTTGAGCATCATCCCTAGAGAAATGTAATCTGGTGTTCACACAAAAACCTATCCACAAATGCTTTTAGCAGTTCTTTCGTAACTGCTAAAAGAAACAGAGGACTGCATAAACAAACTGTCACACAGCCACACGATGGAATACTACACAGCACCAAAAAGGGATCAACTTTGACCTGCACGACGATGGGAGGGATCTCAAAGGCATTACACTGAGAAGAAGCCAGTCTCAAAAAATTACATTCTATATGATTCCATGTGTACAAAAATCTTGAAAAGGCAAACCACAGGATGGAGAACAGACCAATGGGGTGGGGGGTGGGTGTGACTATAAATGAGTTTCTTAGGGTGATGAAACTGTTCTTTAACTTAATTTTTTGTAATGATAGCTACAAAAATTCATAGACCTGCACACCCAAAAAATATCAATGAAAAAAAGATAGTTTCTGAGGCAGGGAGTTTAAAATAAAAAACAAGGATCAACATATCTTATTAAAGGTGTTGAGTTGTCATTTGCATTTTGTGAATGACAAGATGGCGCAAGATTTTGTATAAAGTTGATTTTTAAAATTATCTGCCTCATGGTAGGAGGATTGGAGGATTAAGATGTGCATAACCTTTATGGTTGGTTGCTAATTTCTTCCCTGTGCTTGACTGTATTTTTCAAACTGAAGACATAGTTCCTAAGAAACTTTTTTAAAAGAAGACGAAAAAACACCCTGCTGGGTGGGCCTTCTGTGCAGTCCGGGGCCAGACTGAACAATTTGAGAGTCCACCACTTGTTTCTTTGTGCTCAAAGTGGGAACGACCACAAAATAAAACTTCCCCAAACTGCTGTCTCGTGAGCATTCTTGTCAGAGAGTTCTAGTTAGGAGTTTAATTAGTTTAAACTAATATAGAGAAACATTGTTCGGTAACTAGTAAAAGAATCAAGCAAGCCTCCTTTCCTGACACCACAAATACTGAATTTTTTTAATCAAGGTGCCTCAAGATATGGGGGTTCTTTTCCACTCGTGCTTCTTGGCTCCCCAAAGACCCCTTGGCATCCTTACTCCACTGCCAGTCACTCAACTGGGGATTTAACAGCTTCCTTGGAAGCCCTGGACATCCCCAAGGGTGTGCCAGCCTTCCGTGCTCACTGTCCGGAGACCTGAGGACAGCGTGCACAGGGCCCTTGGACGGTGCTGAGACCACTGCGTCACTCTACCCCGCTTTCCTCTCTGATCGAGGGATCCCCACCACCAGGCGCTCCTCCCCTGCCCAGCTCAACACCCCCACCCCGTGCCATCTTCTATACGGTGGCTTGTGTGCTCCCGTTAGTGCTCCCCCCAGCTTGTCCACAGCAGTGTCCTCACGTTGCCAGCTCAAGCCCTTAAAGTTTCACCCCATCCTCATGTACTCAGCCACCCCCTTCCTGGACCCCATAACTAGAACAGCCTGGAAGTGTGACCTAGGCCCAAAGACAGCCTTCTGAAGAGAGGACTCCTTCTAAGTCCCTTCTTCCCAGTGTCTATTTAGAGCCCTTTAAAAGTCAGACCCGATACACTAGAAGGTAATTGAGCCATCAGTGAAAGGACACGGCAGCACAAGGAAGACAGAAGAGCACAGCCATCGGGTCCCGGTGAGACCCACAGGGCATCCTCCAGGCTCCCCTGCCCACCCCCCCCCACCCCTCTTCACCCCTGCAGCAGCGCAGCACAGCTTTGCCACCACCTCACTGGGGACAGGATTTTCTCAGACACTCCCAGGACAGAAACCTTTGCCTTCAGTTTGCTATGTGACTCCTTGCTGGCTTCAGAAAAACAGTTTTCCTCTCTGCACCGAAGGCTTAATGATATTGTCCACCAGAGAGCATTCTCCAGAGAAGCGCTGAGGTTTACCCAGCAGCGAAGACAATCTGGCCTAACCCTGACAGATGAGTTTCCTTTACTCAGCCTTAATACCCCTAAATCCTGTGGCAAGCGGAGCATTTGATGAGGATTAAATAAAAGCAGCGCACCTCCCACCATATTACCAGATGGGGCTGCAGTTCCCAAGAGCAAGGTCAGCTCAGGAGCGAATCTGAGGACATCACTTACTCCAGAGCCCCCAGCACCAACAGAGAGTTCCCTGGGCGCTCCAGATGGAAACTTCAGCAGCCGTAAACCATACCGCTGGCTCTGGCATCTCTGGACCACACTGTAGGGCCACATCATGGGACTGGATTCTCCTTTTCTCACAACCAAACAGCCAGTCTTTTGAATAACTCCTGCCGGCCAAATGAGAACCCTGTGCCCAGACCACTATGAACATATGTTGATTTCCCTCCTCGCTGAATCTGAACCAGCATATTCTTGTCTGAAGCACACCTTTTAGTACACATTATATGTCTGTGGTCAATTGAATCTTGCACTAAATCTAGTCTCTACAAAATCATGAGCCCCCTTGAGAGTGGGCCTTACCTTCCACATGTTAAGAGTCACGGTGTTGAACACATAGGAGGTACTCAATAAATACTTGCTGATTCTTTGATTGCTGTGCACACAGCCTCTTCCTCTCTTTAGAGCACTGTCCTTAAGTACAGTAATTCGATCTTCAGAACAAGTAACCATTACTCTCTATTCTGAAAAAGAGAAAAAAAAAATAGAGGCAGAAAATGTTTTTGACAAGACCAGTGAAGACGATCCTTTTTAGTCCTGTCCTATGGCCATGTGCAAGACAAGTTGAGATGTTCTTGGGTTGGATCCTAGAGGGTACGTATTTATGAAACAGTCACCATCGACTTGTGTAGCTGTGAAAATGTTCTCGGCAAGAATGTCAGTAGAGATGGGGTAATGAGATGACGGCTTTTGTCACTGATAACCTGCACTATTTTTTTCACAACTGTAAGTGCTTTTCAGGCTCTCCCCAACTGGATATGCTGCTGTTAAATAATAATCAACAGCCCATGAACCATCTCTAGCTCCATATGCCTGAAAGTATTAACCAGTGACCAATATCCCCTTCTCTCCACCAAACCAATGGCCACTTTGCAAATCCAGAGCCTGAGAATGAAAGCTTTGTTAAAGCAGTCTTCTGCTTCCAGTGCTCTTGCTTGCTGAGCCTGTACTTTGTTGGTATGTATTAGTCGATTGCTTCCCCCTGAGAACTCCCAAAAGCAAGGAGGGAAAAAATGTCACAGTAGAGGAGAACAGTGGCTTAGCTAGACTTCTTTGTCCCTTTAATCATATCTGAAGTATAAAACAAGATGAGTGGTAGATTTTTTGCAAAATCCTTACTAATCAGCCACTTTTACCCTGCATCATCAGTGGCTTGTACAAATGGCAAAAAGACAAAAATCCACATAGCTACTAGGTCTAGACCTTCCCCCCCGCCCTCAATTTTTAGAAAATAATAGACTTTAATTTTTAGAGCAGTTTTAGATTTACAGATAAATCGTGCAGAAAGTACAGAGAGTTCTCGTCTGAGCTTGGGTCTTAAACCAGGAAAGTTACCATTGTAGAGAAAGGGGCTGCAGAATCCCTGATTCCTGAGACTGTGAGTTTATGAAGAGCCACCCCACATCATGCTCTCAATCTAGGAACAAATCTAGAACTGAACCCAGGGAGATTATAAAATCTAGAAAGACACCCCCGTTCAAGGAGAAATCTAGAGTGTTATGAGTCACATACCCTGTTTATCAATGTGTCCGTCCCTTCTCAGTTAAGGCCACATGCTACATAATAGTTCATCAAATGGATTTATCCTAATTTCCTTGGCCATTCTCCTATGGTGGGATAGTTAACCTGTTTTCTTTCTTTCTCTTATCTTTTTTTTTTTCTTGCCATTACAATAATGTTGCAATGAAAATCTTTGTGCATAAAGCTTTTCCCTTTTTTAAGATTCTTTCCTTAAGATAAATTCTCTAAGCATAAGCTTACTAGGTCAAAGTATATGAAGATTTTTAAGACGCTTGATACTTATTGTTCATAATGCTTTACAAAAAAGAGAAAATTACTCCCTTTTTATTTGGGGATCTATGAGTTAGTGTTTATTCAGGAGATTTGCCTTTTCCTTGTAGTATTGCTCAGTTCATATTAAAGGAGTCTGAGCCTGTGATTCACAGCTACTTGGGAGGCCGAGGCAATAGATCACTTGATTTCAGGAGTTTGAGACCAGCCTGGGCAACATAGCAAGACCCTGTCTCAAAAAAAAAAATGAGTTTGTCTTATTGAGTATTCATTCCCTAGTTGTGGGGGGAGGTCTCTGGTTGACTCCCCTGACCTCCCTCCAAATTCACTGCAGGTGATCCACAGGTAGATAATAGAAGGGGAGGAGGATAAACATATTTCTTCCACCATGTCTCTGATAAATACCCAAAGACAGGAATGATATTATAGGTGACATAGGAAGAGTTCCTCAATTAACTCCCAAACCCAAGTCCCATCTCAGAAGGAGACAAATTCTGCCCGAGAAGCAAACAAGACGGTGAAGGGGCACAGCTCCCTGGTGCCAGGTGCAATCCCGTGAAGCTCTGGCTTGGTGCATCACCAGGATGCACCTCATCCTGCAGCTATCCCAGCAGATCTCTTACTCCACTTCCAAAAGCCAGTAGTTGGACCAGAGCTCTGGTAGCTACTGCTGCTACCACTGGGGAAACCAAACGAATAGTTACTCTTGCTGATTGTTTTCCTTTGGGAGCTGGCTAAGCCTCTGTCTGTTTATAATAGTGCTGGCTTAACTCTGGATCCTGCCCTGAACTGAGCGTGAAGACGAGACTATTTCACCCTGGCTGTGCCCTCCGAGTACACTATATCATGCCCATCACCTCTTCCCACTTCCCTGCAGCAGCCCCTCTGTCCACCATCCAAGTTGGCTGGCCATGGACTGAAAGGACAGAGAAAGAACAAGTCAAGGAGCAAGACAAAGGAGACTAACATGACCCAGAGGTCACGCTTAACGTCACAGACTTTTTAACTGGAAGGAATTTTAGTGGTCATCGGGATCACTTGATCCCAACCTCATTAGGGCCACAGATCTCTTTAATGATCAGATGAAAGTGGTTGAACTCTCTCTCTAGAAAAATATACCTCCCCAAATTCCAGGATGTTTCATAGACTCCCTGAAATCCATCCACCTAGACTAAGCTTTTCATTTTACAGACAAGGACACAGAGGCCCCAAGAAGCTGCAGGGACTTGCCCAGGGTTACACAGACAAGATAACTGAACAATGTGTGGTTGTTGTCAACCACAGTCAGTCAGCTCTCCTGACTGCCAGTATAGGACCATCACCCATACTAGGAGGTTTCCGCTGCACGTTGAGCCCTATATTGGGAATTATGGGAAATCAGGGTGCTTACAGCCAAGGAATAGAACTCAGACTCATGAAAGGAAGCTAAGATCAATTATCAAGCAATATCCCTTCCACGGATTCCTCTTTGGAAGGTAGAAGCTAATGCTGTCCATTAGTTCAGCAGGCGCTCACTGAGCACCTATGAGCATCTCCTAAAATCCCTAATCACTGGAGATTAATTATTTATCAGAAATTCAGACTCATTGTCATCTCAAGCCTGAAGAGGATATCGAGGTCCTCAAAGTGATGTTTTGTGACTTTATTCCGGTGATGGGTACCCCACCCTGAAATGTTTATTGCAAAGTTCAAGTAAGGCGACTTTTCTGTGCTTTCTATTTCATGGACCTTGGCACAAGAGTTAAGCATCATATTAATGACGGAGATGAGAGGTTAGACTGAAGGACACCTAAGGAGATCCTACTGCAGCCTTAGCTATTCAGCAAAGGAGCAGAAGAACCTGTGTCATTGGGGAGTTCTCAGTGACGGCTACTCAGGACATACATTTTATAAGTAGCTGGAGAAGAACCAGGTTCTAAATTTATCTTTCTAGAAAGAAGCAGGAAATGCTTTTGCCTGATATTTATTTTATTGGTTGGGTGCTAAGAGGCAGCCTTTCGTCACAGGAAAACCTGGTTGTGGAGCCTGGAGACTTGCCCTGGAAGAATCCGAGCTTCTGTGCTGACCAGCGGGGTGACTTGGGCCTTCTTTGAGCCTTGGTTTTCTCATCTGAAAAGTGGGAATAATATTATTACTATCCTCATAAATGTTGTTGTTGAGTCAACATTAGTGGCTCCTCTCCCTGGCTTTACAGCCTTTTTTTTTTCTTTTGTAGCACATACTTTATTCTGCCTTGTATTTTTGGTAATAGCTTCCCAGTCTGTCTCTCTCACCAGATGGTAACTTCTTAAGGGCAGGAACTCAGCCCTCCTTATCCTTGGGAACTCAGTCCCCAAAACCCAGAGCAGCACTTTGTATGCAATGGGTGTATCAGTCAGGGCCCAATCAGGAGACAGAAACCACACATTGTCTTGAACAGGAGGAATGTAATATAAGAAATTATTAATCTTTGATAGGAGCAACTATAAAGATGTAAAGAGAACTCTACAGGGTACCCTAAAGCTGAGAGAGCATGCCCAAGGAAGGACAAACTTGGAAGGGGCCCCCCTCCAGGGCTGAGCTTCAGACATCATTGAAGAAGATGAGGTTGTAGCCCACAGAATGGCGAAGAAGTTCGCTGGGTTGCCTGAGCAGAGCTGATTCCTAGTGACGGGCAGCAGAAAGCCTTCTGGGGCATAGGCAAGATGAAGTCGGTGGGTAGGTGTGTGGAGGGAGGCAGGGCACGCTACCAAGGCCTGGAGCACACGGTACCTGCGTGGGAGGCAGGGGGATCAGTGAAGCGCTTACTGGGCCCAGGCCAGGGCTGCAAGCTCACTGAGCCCCGGTGCACTCTAGGCACGCGGCTGGGGCTGAGCACCACTGCAAGTCCCCACTGACAGGCTCTGCAGCCAACAAGATCCAAACCTGGAAGAGAAATGCCCTCCTTCCTGCTGTGTTCCTCTAATGCCCTCTGCTGACAGTGCTTAGCAGAGCCGTGCTCACTGTCAAGGAGACACGCTTACAGGGTCCAGTCCATTGTCACAGAGACAAAAGGGTGAATTGGGAGCTGAGCAGCAACACTGCTGTAACTGGTACGTGGGTGATCAATAATGTTTGAATTAAATTAGGTTGAGCCACGCACCTGCCAACGGCCCCCTTACCTCCTGCTTATTTTCCTTTCTTCGAATCCCGTGCATTTTACCAGCAATAAATGTCAAACCTCTTTAACTTCTTTCCTAATTTACTTTCTAGAAGCTCAGTTCCCTCCAGGGTATTCTGTTTGCCTTCTTAATGAGACACTGTCTCTCTTCTCCTGGCTCACACTTAAAAGAGACTCATGCAAAAAGAAGGGGAGGGGAGAGGGACTGACTCACGCAGACAGTTTGAGACCCAGAACTTCATTTCACAACTTATTTCTCCACTGGAGCTTGTTTCTCCACCATCAGTTTCATTTAGAGGCAATCCACTTGTCCCTCCCAAACATTTTAGGAGTGTCCCAAAGCACTTGACTTCAAGTGGCAGTGGAAGGAATCAGAGCTGATCCAAGAACCAATCTTTCTCTGCCTTTAAGGAAAATGCAGTGGCCACCTCAGGCCAGACCCAGGAGTTAATCTCCTTGGACGAACCTGAAGAGTCAGGTCTCCAAATATTTTAGAACGAAATAGGCAATCAAGCAAACAGCAGGCTTGGAGGATAGTTACAAGCACAAATATTATTCAGAAAGCATTTGGAAAGGACTAATAGTTTCAACTTGAGAAACCAAGAAGAGTTATGTAGCACCTAAAGAGTCCTGCAGATGCTCTCTTGTGGGAGATCGTGTTATTAATAGGCATCAAATTTGAGTCAAGACAATGTTCTTAGACATCAACCACCCTGTTCTTGCAAAATATTTCATTCTCTTAGGAAGAGTCAGATGTAACTAGTAGTAACTGATGATTCCCTGCAGGAACTAGCTAAACAGTGAGATGGGGGTACAGTTAAGACTTCCTCTAAGAATGAGGTGGTTTTCCAAACTCAATCTATTTACAGTCCTTCAGACGGATGATCATCCCTTTAGACGAGAAAAAAGGCAATGGGAAAAACCAGGGGAAATTAATCTTTTCACCAAAATTTGTATCTATATATTGTGGTTGTCTTACATATCTTTTTTGCAAGTGATAGCCATTCTGGACCGGTGTAACCTAGACTAGCAGTAAGCCATCTGGGTATCTCATTACCCCTCTGAGTACCAAGGAAATCGTGCTCTTAAATGATCAAGGAAAATACGTGTGTTTATCCTTGTATAATGGGGTCATGATTTATTTTCTTCTTTTGGCTTATCTGTATTTTCTGCAATGAGAGTGTATTATTTGTGAAATTAAATATATATACAAATTTTAAAGAAAACACATACCTTTTGGGCTATATCATCACTTTTTGAATCAAATCTAGCCAGACCCTTCCCAGCCTCTTCATTCCCCTGTTCGGATTAACTGCCAAAAATCAGAAGACTTCAGTTTTAGAAGAGATTTTTTGGAAGAGATTAATTTCGTCACTCTTGAACTTCTAAAAAACAGCCTACTATTTCCTCTACCCCTCACCAAGCAGTGATTGATGCTATACCTGCCTCCGAAATGACAAAACCTAAGCGATGAATAAAAAGCCTCTTATGATTCTGAGGCAGCGAAAGCGCTAGCCAGGGGCACTGAGCCATGTGAAGATGCTCTGCAGGGTGTCATTCTGCCTCGGGCACCGTTGTGCCGCCCTGCGGGCACTTTGGAGGCTATCACCTGGTATCGCTAACCTTTGATATGTCGCTGTCCTTTTTCAGATTTTTGACAATGAAGCCAAAGACCTGGAGAGAGAAGTTTGCTTTATTGATATTGCCTGCGATGAAATTCCAGAGCGCTACTACAAAGAATCTGAGGTAAACAATAGATGGGGTGACATGTGGATGAATTTCTTTCGTTCATTCATTCTGCCAATATTTATTAAGCACCTCCTAACCTGGGAGACTTCCATCTGTCTCTGTGCTGATGCGATTTGCTTTCATATCTTGCTGGGTTCTTTAATGTGGTTCTCAAAATTAAGTCCCTACTCTTCAGGGTTCATCATTGGCTCCAGCTGTGATTCAATTTTGATTTAGTTTCCTGTCTTCTAAATTCTACCATTTTTCTGGGTGACATCGATATCCACAAGGCTGAGCCTTCGAACACACCCGCCCCTCTGAAAACCAGCAGCCTGTCTCCTACCTGCGTGCTCTGCGAGGGCAGGAACTGTGTTTTATTTGTATCTTTGGAGTCTAACACAAAGAAAACTCAATCTATCCTCAAAACTCTGACAGCTCATCCCAGCACTGAGTCTCTCTCTCAAAACAGCCAGCACCTTCCTTAGGGCTTCATATTTGTTCTTCCTGGCTGAGAAATATCAGAGAATTTCTTTCTCTCTGGTTTTCACCCTACCAGAATCCTTCTTCTGTCTTAATTCTACCTTTTTGTTTTATGGTCCCTGCAAGTCACCATTTATATCCGTTTAGTTTCTTATTAATGACTGCTGACGGAACTTGGGTGACCCGCTTGTAAATAACGTCGCAACCCTGCAATGACAGCAGATGCAGGGCTATTTTTGTTGTTTAGCAACATGCCGCCAACCCCAATATGTTTGGAATCAGGGCCCCAGACTCGTCCTTGAGCCGTAACACATGGAGCTTGAAACTGTTCTCTCAGATTCATTCAGGCTGATGGAAGACGTGATAAGTAAACCCATTCACAATGAGTGCCAGCGTTACACAAGCAAACAGGGCGACCCATGTGGTTCTGGGTTTTTTGCCTCCACATCTGGGGATTCGTGTGAGTGTAAAAGTCTTACCTGATCTCAGCACATGCTTAGCTGTGTAACTGCAGGCACGTGCTCCTCAGCCGCCGTCCCTGCAATGACCGGGGAGAGGCCGATGTGGGTCACTGCGTGGCTCACGTCCACCCAAAGTCCGAGCATTTTAACTTCATCATTATGCCTTGCAGCCAACCACAACTGTGCACTTTAAGATCAGCAAAGTTAAATGCTCTCTGCATAACTGTGGACCTGCTGAAGATAGAGATACACGGGGCTCCATGGACATTCTGTGGTTTCAGTACTTACCGGGGCTTTGATGACATGCAGAGCATTGTGCAAAGCATTGGGTGAAGCTGCGGCTCTTTGGGCCCCATGGGCTGCTGTCCTGCCTGGATGTCTTGGCCTCTTTGGGAGCTCTGGGCCTTCCAGGAAGGTAACATTGCCAGAAAACTGTGAACTAATTTCAGCTCTTCTCTTAGAGTGCTTTGGTGTGGTCCCGCGTGGTCCTCAGGGAGTTCCCTCTTGGTTCGGTAGAAAGCCTTGAGACAAATATAGAATATTAATGAAGAAATCAACACGTCTCATTTCTAGTCAGCGGGTGCCTGACTCATTTTCCTGTCCTTTTTGCTCCCGAGAACCAGCACTAGAAAGCTGCTTGTTATCTGCACGGACATTTGAGGAGCTTTTTTCTTAAGGCTTCACAGAGTCATTCATGCACTGTCCGTACCTCTTTCCCGGGGTCATAAAGTATTCTTCCCTGGGTGCAGTTTGATCAAGGAAATGAGAGGTCAGTAGTCATTCACCCAGTAAGTATTTCCTGAGTGTTCACTGAGTGTCACATGCAGTGTTAAGACAGGGACATGGCAATAAGCAAAAGAGACACTAAGGGTCTCTCCCCGCAGGACATTCTGAATGTAGCAGGGGAGTCTGATGATTAAGAAATAATCACACAGATATGTATGGAGTAAAAGTCACAAGTGCAAGAAGGAAGGTACGGGGAGAGATGGCAAGGAAACTGGATTTAAGAGTATGGGATCGGGAGAGATGTTCTGGAAGAAATGACAGTCATGCTGAGACCCGCCGGATGAGAAGATCTGGGGACAGCATGCCAGATGGAAGCAGAAGCATGTGCAAGAGCCCCCAGGTGACGCATGTGAGGAGCTGGCAGAGGCCAGCGTGGTGGCAACAGCACCCACGAGAGGAAGAAGCGCATGAAGGCAGGTTGGAAGGAGGAAGGGGCCAGGCTGGGATACTTGGGTTTTATTCAAGTGCAGTGGAATGCCTTGCAAGGAATTGAAACCGGGGCATCATAGGATCTGATTTATGCTTTGAAAGATTTCTCTGGATGGAGAATGGACTGGAGGGGGCAGAGTGGAAGTCAAGAGACCACTGAGGTCATTACCGTGATATATATTATTGGTTAGTTGGGTTACACAGTGATTTGCACTGGAGGGCTGGCAGCGGAGAAGAGGAGCAGATGGTTTGAGGTATACTTTTAAGGTAGAGTTGACTGGGATTGATCATGGACCGGATGCGGGGATGAGAGAGAAGGAGGAGTTGGGATGACCTCAAGGATTCTGGGTTGGGCAACAGACGGATGGGGGTGCCACTTACTGAAATGGGATGATGAGAAGGGGAATGGAATTTGGAGAAAGACAGGTGGATTTGTGATGCCAGTGAGGCATCTAGAACAAATACAAGTGCATCTGGAGCTTAGGTGAGAGATACAGCCTGGAGACAAATTTGGGAGTATTTAGGGAACAGGAGATTTTTAAATCCTGGAGACAGAAGAGAGGAAGAAAGCACAAAATGTAAATAGGAAAGTGGCTGAGGTCTGAGCTTTAACACGTGGCAGTGTTTGGAGACCAGGCAGAGGACGGGGAGGCGCCAGGAGTCCACGAGGAATCGGTAAGAGAGGAGGAAGACGAGGGGAATGCACCAAGGAATGCAAGTTTCAAGAGGAAGAGAGTGATCAGTTGTGCTGACTGCTACCGAGAGATCAAGTAAGAAAAGAATGGGAAACTGTCCTCCAGAGCAGTTCTCAACTGGGGGCGATTTTGCCTCCCAAGGGTGCTTGGCAATGTCTGGAGTCATTTCTGGTTGTCACCATATGGGGGAGGTGCTCCTGGTATCTAGTGGGTAGACCAGGGCTGCTGCTAGACATCCTGTAAAACGTAGGACAGCCCCGCACGACAAAGGATGATCTGGCCTAGGATGTCACTAGTGCTGAGGCTGGGAAACCTTGTTCTAGAGGAAGAGGTTATTGAGGATGAATGACAGTCTGGATTCGGCTCTCACACTCAGAGCCACCCTTTGCCTGTCCTGGAGTCTTAGGGTTACTTAATGTATATGAAAGAAAGGGCCCCATAAGGCTCAGCCCTGCATACTCTTTGTCAAGTACGGGCTCCCAGAGGCTCTGCTGGTCTGTGTTGCAGGCAGAATTCTCTCTCTGTAGACCTGGCAGTTAGACCACAAAGGGCTACAGCTGTCATCAGGAGCCTGCAGTAATAGCTTAGGCAAACTATTCCCCGGGGGGACTCCCTTGCAGCCCCAACCCTACCACCATTCGGCACCCAGAATCCAGACTGCAGTCGGAACCCACCCAAAGGGAGAGGGGTGAGTTTCTTGGGCAGTTTTGGTTGCTGTGTCTACCGTGAACATGCCAGGGACTGAGAATAAGAGAAACAACCAATTCAGAAGGCAAACCATTTCCAGAGACTTCTGCTTGGCACATTGTAAATAATTAACACTCTCCTCCCCACCACAAGCGTTTCCAACTAAAATGAAACCTGACCTTGTTCTCTGCTTAAAACCCTTCACGGCTTCTCGTTTGGAGTTCAACTCACACATGACTTCCCTCTGTGAGCTTTCCTAGGCACGCTACTCCTCCACCCACGGCTGCTCTGGAGGCAGCAAAGTTCATGCTAGATCGTGTTAGCTCAAAGCTGTGTCATGAGCTCCACAAAGACAAGAGCTGCGTCTTCTCCAGCCGCTGCCACGGCACCAGCCATTAGCAAGTGCTCACTCAACAGTTGTTGAATGAATGAGCGAGGAGCTTTGTTTTTTCCTTCCAGCAGTGACAATTTCAGAGCCAGTGCTATCAAAGAAAACGAATTCGTTGCCATTAAGCTAGCAGTTGTGAATCAGAGTTCCTTTTTTTCTTTTTAGTCTGAAACATACAGCTTTGTGGGCCTTTTCTTCCAATCCATCTTTGTTAGTTGCCTATGTCAGCATCATAAATGGGAACGCTCTCCGTGGATATAGCCGAAGTGCTGATGGGCTGAATCTGTTCTGAGGTTTTTTGATGCTGATGAATCCAGACCGAGGTTATCTAGGTCATTCCTCTTTACCCAGCTACTATCACACACACCGCCTGGTCAAAGGAGGGGACTGAAGCACTTTCTTTTCTTTTTCCATTTCTCCCTGGAAACCTCCAAGCCACACAGTGAAGACCGCCTCTCTCACAAAGGTGACCAGGGCTCGGAATTTTCCACTGGGTGCCCTCTGCCTGGCAGCCCTCATGCCACCACTAACCAGGGATTCAGAAGGATGCTTTGGAGACTGAGGATCAGCTGATAGCCCAGCCCAGCAACCTCCTCATTCACATTTTTGCAGCGCTGCTATTTTCCCATCCAAATCAAGGACCTGAGCTTCAGTTGTCAAAAGTGTCTAAGCTTTGGCCGGGTGCGGTGGCTCACGCCTGTAATCCTAGCACTCTGGGAGGCCGAAGCCGGCGGATCGTTCTGAGCTCAGGAGTTCGAGACCAGCGTGAGCCATAGCGAGACCCCGTCTCTACCAAAAATAGAAAGAAATTAATTGGACAGCTAAAAATATATATAGAAAAAATTAGCCGGGCATGGTGGCTCATGCCTGTAGTCCCAGCTACTCAGGAGGCTGAGACAGTAGGATCGCTTGAGCTCAGGAGTTTGAGGTTGCTGTGAGCTAGGCTGACGCCACGACACTCACCCCAGACAAGAGAGTGAGACTCTGTCTCAAAAAAAAAAAAAAGTGTCTAAGCTTCAAGTTTTGTTCTCATATTCATTGGCAGACTCTGCAGGACAGTGCTGTATTGTGGAGGGAAAAAAATCAGTGTGATTTCTTAGGCAGAGAGAGTGCTTCCGTTAGTAAACACAGACCACCAAGACCCTGCCCTCATGAGAGTCATAAAGCTGTTTGCACTGAGTCACACAGACAGAGACCGTCAGCACCACCAAAGCAGCAAAGGGGGTGAAGCCGGAATCTGAGCAGGTTGTACTTGTTATGTGGCTGATACGTGGTTTCTTGCTTCTGCCAAGATTTTCATCCTGACTCTTTGATGCTCTGCCAAGATTTCAAGGTGAAGATCCCAGTGGGGGAATTGAGGAACTCCACACAATAAGTCTAAGTCGCAGCATGCCTGCAGAGGCCACACCCGCAAAGCTAAGTTGACAGTTGAGGGGCGGGCGGCAGTTCAAGAACACATCTCAACATCCAGCCTGCAGGACTAGTTCAGCCTGGAGACTTCTGAGAGTACTGGCTAATTATCAAGTCCAGTATTCTTCCTCCCTGATTTGCTGTAATTGTTCATGAGGTTTGGTTTCCATTATAAGATGGGAAGTGACCAGAGAAAAAATGGCATCTTTATTGGTCTCCCAGGGGCTGCCACCTATAGCTCTCCCAGAGACACAGATGCGTAGGGTATGTGCAGCTTCTAAATCTTCAGTACAAAGGGGAAATGAAAAATGAAATGTATTCTCTAGTGGAGGAAGTTTAGAAGTACAGGATTTTTTGTGTGTGTGTGTGTGCCTTGTTTTTTTAATCTTCATTGATTTATGTAAATGAATAGCAAAGGGATCTCTAGCCCAGTGGTTCTCAACTGGGGGCAAATTTGTCCCAGTGAGACATCTGGCAGCATCTGGAGACATTTTCAGTTGTCGAAACTGGGAGTGGGGATGCGATGTGGCATCTAGTGGGTAGAGGTCAGGGATGCTGCTAAACATCCTCCAGTACATCATGACAGAGAATTATCCAGCCCAAAATGTCAAGTGAGTAGATCAAGAAACCCTCATGTAGATCAATCCAAGGAAAAGAAACTTAGTATAATAAAACCCATTAATAGCAAGACTCATTAAAAAATTTCTCTAGTTAGCATTTAAGTGCCTATCATGTGCCAAGCTCTGTTTTGGCATTGAGAATGCAAAGACAAGATTATGTCAGCCCTCAAAGGACTTACCCTCTAGTGCCTTTTGAACTTGATCATCTTTTTACAGATAAAGGAAATTTCTCTCCTCCTTCATTTTGGAGGACGTAAAGGAGTCGCCATCTTACCAGGAACAAAATAGAGCAGTAGTTTCAGTGGGGAAATTTGCAATGTTTTTAATTCATAGCAACAAAGAAGAAAGAGTAACATGAGTCTACCCTAGAAGCATGGACCCCTGACATGGTACTATTGTTAATGGTACCAAGGGAATTTTTAGACAGAATTTGATCGAGAACTTTCCCCTTGAGTTAGGAGACTAAGCCTCCAGGTCTCTGGATTATAGTCTTCTTGGATCAAAAAATCCTTGGCAGGCAGTTCACTGGTCACGCCGATCTAAATACCCATTGAATTCTCTATTAAGGGAGAGAGAACGGAACAAAGAGAAATACATCTAGCTTTTCCAATAACTGTCAACGGTAAGAGATTAAATGCTGTTTGCTAAGTACAACGGGCCCCCAGAAAGGGAACAGAGAGACCAAACGAGTAAATATTGTCCTACTTAGCTGTACCCTTCAGTACAAAGAGCTTCATCCAAACCACTCAGCTCCCTCAAATTAAAAATACTTTCGTTCTGGTCTACGTCTTGGTAGTTGACAGTGGTAAAGATTTCCAATTATCTCCAAATGGCCAGGGTTAACACAGCAGCCTCATGCTGGGGTACGTTGTTAAGTTCAGTTTGTTGTTGTGTCGTTATTGTCATTTTTTCTCCTTCCCCTCCATCCATCTGTTTCTTTCTGAGAGTAGCGCATCTGTTTGGTGATAGGTTCCAACTTCCTGGGGCCTGGATGCTTCTTGGAAAGTAAGAGGACTGACTACACCACGGCGTGGGGAGAAGAGAATAAATCTCCGTTGCCACTGTGGTCCCTGGTGGGAGCCTCTAAAACGGGGAGTGGAAAACCTGCGTCTTCTCGCCTCGTAGGGTCTGGATGACGTTAGTGCTGTTAGAAATTGAGAGGGAAGTGCTTGGTGGTGGCCTGCTGACCTGGGCCAGAGCCATAGATCAGAGGGAAAACCATGGGAGAAAGAGAACGTTTCTCAGCACAGGCTCTCTCGCCTGCTTCCTTGGGAGCCGGAGCAATGGCACAGATGCCATTTCCCAAGGGGCCTCCTCTCTGGGGGCCCCAGGGCAGAGCAGCGTGGTACCTGTGGTGTCGTCACAAACACCCTTCTGTGTGTACAGGGAGAGTCTGAACAATCTCCTGGGAAACTGGCTTTCTTTTTCTTTTTCTTTCTTCCCTTCCCCGCCCCCTTTGCAAGTTGGATGTGGTCCAACTTGTAAATCTCTCCAGGGTCACAGCAACGAAAGGCAATGGGTCTCAGACCCAGCGGGAGGCTTAGGAGATGTTCGAGTGGCTTCCTCCGTTTAGGAGCAGGAGTCTAGTCAGCCTGGCCAGGAAGACATTACTCCAGGAAAGCTGGAAAAAATCTCTGCCATTTCTCTAATCTTCTAGAACATTTCCTGTATGAAGACTCCATGCAAAGCATTGGGTGGGAGCCTGCAGGGGTAAAATGAAAAGCAAGACACTGCTTGCCTTTAAGAAGCTCACAGCCTAGTTGGGGGGATATGGTAGAATAACACAAATGGCTAAATGGCAGTACAGGAGAAATGCATTCATGCAGCCATGCGTGATCTATTCTCCTACAACTCGTCCACACAGCCATCACCAGAGGGTTCCAAGGAGAGGGCAGCTGTGTAGACAGGAGAAGGCAGGGCGGGCTTATAGGGAACGTGGAATCTGAACTGGGCCTTTCATTTTAAAGAAAGGTTTATCTTTTTATTTGCTCACAAATTAACATGTGATCCTCATAAAAATAATTCCAACATGATAAATAAATACAAAACATAGAGCAAAACTCCTGTGATCCCTCCTTATGGAGACAGCTGCTGTTAAAGTTGGTGTTTATACTTACACATAACGCATAAATAGCAGTATTTTTCTAAAACGGAGCTCATACCATGCACACCACTTTGTAACATGCATTATTTCACTGGCAACATAAGCTCGCCATCTTTCTGTGGCAGTACACACCCCTCGGTGGGTTTTAAATGGCTCTGTAATGTGCCCGTGTACGGTGATGCCGTATGATTACCGTTATCTTTTTGGTGGGCCTTATGGCCTTTAGGGTCTCCCCATTCTTGTGGGTATTATTCTAATGTTTGTCTAAAATAAATTCTTTTTTAAAAAAATTTTTTTAAAGACAGGGTCTCACTCTGTCACCCAGGCTAGAGTACAGTGATGTGATCATAGCTCTCTGCAGGCTTGAACTCCTGGGCTCAAGCGATCCTCCCGCCTCAGCCTCCCAAGTAGCTGGGACTGTGGGTGTGTGCCACCACACCTGGCTGGTTTCCACAGAATAAATTCTGAAAGTGAAAGTGTTGTGTCAATGGGTGTGTGGGTTTAAATCTTTCTAGATAGAGCCAAATTACCCCCACCCTGGAGCTACCTTAAATACTCTCCAGCTCACAGCTGGATGGGAGCAAACTGAAGTTGGAAGATGAGTGAGACTGAAAGGGTGATTGTAGTGGATAGGGAAACGGGTGGGGAACCCCAGTGCGTAGTCAGGGATCAGTGAATAACTGACACATGAGGAAAGAACCTTGGATGCAGAGCCAACAAACTTGAACTTTATTCTACAGGTGGCAGAGGGTGTTCAAAGCAGGGTCACCCACAACCATGCAAGGGGACTCCATTTCTGACCTCACCAGAGGGGCAGGCCCCTGGATGCCATGAAGTTTAGGGCCCTACAAATCCACCAAACTACTTCCCTTTCTCTTCTGCTACCCCCTTGCATGAACAGATTGCTCTCAGCCATCTTGATGACAATAATATTTTGTTAATGAACAGAGATATTTGGAAATAAAAGGGCATTAAACAGTAGTCCAGACCTCAGTCACCCCGGCTACACTGTTTTCACACCAATTATTGGCAGCTCACTTCCCAAGAAACAGTTAGGTGTTCTCTTTCAGACCTCATTCCTTCGAAATCCAAGAAAGCTGGGACACCACATCTTGCTGAAGTATCATGCCTAGTGCTAATTTTACAAACCACTGCTGTTCTCTTGGCCTAATAATGTGGAGCTGCCTCAGTGTTTTGAACAAAACCAATTTTGACTGGGAGTACTACAGAAATGATAGTTCCCAACTCCATCCTAGAGGAAGGGTTTTTGTTTTTTAATTTTTCATGGGGAAAAAAAAAAAACAAAGCAAAACCATTTAAACAGCTGCAGTAATTCACATGAATAAGGTCCTGCAGAACCCATGGTGCCCAGAGCAACAGTTGCAAATCTTACCAATTGGATTTGGAAATGAAATACCAGACCAAATAGGTCAAACAAAATCAAAGCATACAAAATTCCTAAATGCCAGATCAAAACCAGAGATTCTAGGTCTCTGCCAGGAATGGAAGTGCTGATTGTGTCATTGGGTCATTGAATAGAAAGAACCGTTGGGGAAATGGCTCCATGCCCCAAAGGACCAGATCAGGGAGGGACGAGTTCATCTAAGCAAAACATTCACGGAAGGGAGAAACAATCGGGTTTGTCATAGAGGAATCTATGCAAAAGAAAATCTCTAGAATTTAAGAGTCAGACTTCCCAGCCCATGCCTTCCATGTCTGGATGACTCAGCCCTACTATGAGAGGAGAGGTCCCTAGCTCTGGGAGGCCTCCCAGGCGATCACAGCCACTGCACCTCATCATCATCAATTCTGTACCTGAATCTGTTCCTCCCTTCACAAGAATGGATGGATGGAGAGATGAGATGAGATGATGTCAAAGGCAAGGCAAGGCATGGAAAATGACTAGCACAGTCCCTGACACACAGTAAGCATTTAATAAATGTTCCCGTCTCCCTGTTTTGACTCTGGCATTGAGCTCTGCACATGGGTTGCAGGAATAGCGGCTGAGTGAAAACCATGTATCTTTGAAGGTGGCTGCCATGAGTGATATCATAGGAGTTTGTTTGCTTATTACTTTTCACCTGTTGGCATGAGTGGAGCAGAGGTGTGTTTCCGATAGCCTCAGCTCTCAGGATCGCAGAATGCTCCCCAGACTCAGGAAGATCCTTCAGAAATTAAAGCCATTTGTACTGCTGTGACTTTTCCAAAAAAATGTTATTACTTTTGTTACTGTGTAACCTGAATTCCAAATGGCATGTATCCTTCTGATACTTCACCTCTAAGAAACCTTAGAAGTTATATTCTTAGTTTGTTGTGCCAAGTTTGGGCAATCTGTGGTCCTGGTGTCCCAGGATGGTACCCCAGGCAGTTTTGACATTCCATCACTGTCTGCCATAAGCCTTCTTACCAGGTGTATTTTAGAAAAATAACACTGAAAACTTTCAAAGAAGGAAGCAGGAGCCTAGGGGCCTTGCTCTCAGCCAGGAGCGAACAGTTACAACCAAGCTTTTCTTCAGTTCTATCCCACAGAGAACCTCCCTCTGCACTTCCAAGAAGACAGGCATTGAGTCCACAAGTTGCTCAGGACTTGAGCCAGCTGCATCAGTCTCTGCTATTTTTAGTCTTATGGAAGTAAAACACTAGAACTTCTTGGCCCTTAGAGCAGAGTTCCCTAAGTCAGGTGAGAAACACCTGGGAGCTTTTAAAAAATGAAGCTACCTGGGCCCACCTTAGACCAACCCAACCAGACTCACTAGGATGGGACCCAGGAATCCATGTAAAATGTGCCAGGTTTGGAGAAACAGCCTGAGAGCAGAGCTTCCCAATGTTTTGCATGCCATGACGGGTAGAAAATGAACAGGGTTTTTTGTGTCTTTTTTTTCTTTCTGAGGCAGGGTCTCCCACTGTCACCCAGGTTGGAGTTCAGTGGTCTAATCATAGCTGACTGCAGCCTCAAATTCCTGGGCTTAAGTGATCCTCCTGCCTCAGCCTCCTGAGTAGCTGGGACTACAGGCACGTGCTACCATACCCAGCTAATTTTTCTTATTTTGGGTGAGATGGGGTCTCACTCTTGCTCAGGCTGGTCTCAAACTCCAGCCTCAAGCAATCCTCCCACCTTGGCCTCCCACAGTGCTAGGATTTCAGGTGTGAGCCACCATGCCCAGCCCAAAAATAATCAGTTTTGATCAGCAATTGAGGAAGAGCTCTCGGTCAAGATGACCAACCCCTGGGGTTAGGAGGCCCAGTCTGGTTACCCATGGGCCAATGGAACAATATCTCATCATATCTTTTATCTACTCAAGGTAGGGACGTTTTGCCAAAAGGAGCTTCACTTACTGTATTCAAGTTTTTAAACCACTTTATTGTAACTTAATTTTGGGGTGGAGGGGACGGAAATAGCAATGTAAGCCTGGAAGACTGCCCATTCCCCTACTGAGGGAGGGATCAATGCCTTCGAATTTCATTCCGTATGTTGGGAACCTGATACCATCTGTGGAGTCAGGTCCAACCTCTTCCTTGCCAGCTACTTAGTGTTAATTATAATAGACATTTGTGCAATTTTTCTCCTAAGTTGCTTCTGAGTTGGAGGTGGTTTCAGATTGACCCTCATCTAAGTTTATTTCCTCCAAAGGCTCTCATAGGCGTCCACCAGGTCCTCTGGCTAAGTCTTGTCCAAGCCCTTTCTGTATGTAGCCCTGTACGAATCTACAGCTATGAAGCTGTGATGTTGGAAATGGTGTTTTTCTCCTTGACAAATAAGCCCTGACTGAATCTCTTCTCTACTTCTGTGTATTCAGACTCCAAGTACAACTGTTCAGCTCCTGTGCCAAAAATATCTCCAAAAGAATAGGTGTTATTAAGTGCTTGTCTTCATCTTTTATCGTTGAGGGGCCCAGAGAAAGACATACAATTACTGGTTCATTAACTCGGGCCTTAGAAGTTTCAACGAATTTCTTACGGAATTGCTAAACCTGGTTTTAGAGGGTCAGAAACTAACTTCTGAGAAAAATAAATGCCATCAAGTTGTTTTATTCAGTTACATCATTTAATCCTAACAATCTGATAGAATAGATATTGTCTCCATTTTATAAATAAGGAAACTGAGGCTCAGAGAGTCTCTAAGTAACTTGCCGGAAGTTTCAGGAAGCCTGGATTTGAACCCCAAACATTGTGCTTCCCCCCCACCAAGCTGGCTCCTCCAGGTAAAGCTGGAGGCACAAACAACTGTTGTCTTTGAGAACCACTGTGAGAGACAGTTCCCTCCTGAAGGGGATCTCGCTAACCCCAGATCTCTCTGTGTGAATGAAGGATCTTAGGGAAAACCAGGACAAACACGAAGAATGGCCTTTCCAGTGCCTTGGTCCCCTGATCTGATAGAGCTCCACTCCCCACCCTTTGGGGAAGATGTCCCCTTTGCAAACATTCCAGAAAATAATGGATTGGCCAAAGCTAGCTTGGGTCTATAAAAAACAAAAACTAAAAACTAACCATTGTACAAGAACCCATTTTTAAAAAGAAAAAAAAGTCATAGTCCCCAAAAAACACATCCACCACCCACAGACCCTAATTTGGGAAATATTCCTTTTCTCATTTTATCATCCCCACAATAGTCTTAGAGTTTTAAAAAACTTGCCCAGATTTGCACAGTAGTTGCAAGAGCAGAAATTCAAACCCAGTGGTGTCTATTTCATTCCAAAGCCTCCGTTCTGCTCCACAGAACTTAGGACCCCACAGAGGTGCTCCAGGCATGGTAAACAAGGAAATATATTGTGTCAAACAGTGCAGGTTGAGACAGCCTGAGGAATCCACTCGTGGCTTTTACCTGCTTTATATATTGGAATTCCTAGTCATAGTACATTTGGAAAAACAAAATGAGTTCTAAAATTCAAATTTGAAATCCTAACCAAGCTGTAAAAACGGAAATCCTTTCTTGCCTTCAAATGACAGACTGATTGGCTTATTGAACATCTCTATCCCAGTTTCTGTTCAACAAGTGGGAGGTCCAAGTTTCCCAAAATAATACAGTAGATGAGAAGCAAGCTAGATTTAGGGACAGTTAATCCAGTGCTGATCACTGTTGCCATGTTCCAACTCATCAAGAATATTTGTCAGTTATTATCAGCTTTTGATTTAATAAATTTAAGCAGTCTGTGGGCCAAACTATATATCCTCGGTAGGAATCCAGGCTATTCATGCTTCTTCCCGGCTTGTGTCTAAAGAGCACTGCTAAAATCAGAATGGGTGGGAACAGTTGCACAAAAGGCAATCCCAGTTCAAAGACTGCAAACCGAGCCAGATTCTAATAAGCTTCCTTTATGGGAGGAGCCTGGCACTCAGGCTATTTCGAGAGCTGGTTCCTGGACTGTCACTGTCACATGTGGTAAGGTGGGGTCCTCTCCAGTGTGCCCTTGAATACCCTTATTGATCTTGAAATATAGCTGGAGTGCCAAAAGGAACAGGTTAGCGTTATATAACAGGATGTTAGGGAGACGTCTCTCGTTGCTTGGGAATTAGGAACCAGGCCCAAAGCTGGGGACAGAGAGGAGCTAGGACTCCACATTCTTCAGGCAGCTGCTGATCACTGAGGCCAAGTGCTCCCCCAGCAGGAGGTGGCCCAGATGGCCCTCTCTGGTCACCCACCTCTTCCCCTTCCTAAGGCCATATGTGGAGATGGAGGAGGGGAGTTCTCACAGCCATTGGGGATACACTTCTTGCTCAACCCCAAAGCCATGTGACAGGAGTGTTCTGAGAGAATCAAACTGCAGAAACTGGGGCATCTGCAAAAACGCTATTCGCTGAGCCGGGAACAATGTGGACCCACCCTTGGCGCTGCCATCCTACGAGACTGGAGTGAGACTAATAAGTGTCCCCAGAGGCTTGTAGAGGAACACAGAGATTGTGCCTACTGCCCATCTAGAGATTTCTGAAGGAGGAGGCTTTAGAAGGAGGCCATGGCTGGGGCCGAGATGAAACCATGGAAGCGTGAGCCTGGGAATAGGACGGGGGCACCGCTTGGGCACTGTGCAAAATGGAGATCATAGCGTACTACTTTATGGCTTTGCTGGGAGGAGAATTCTGGAGTATTTTCTATGACACCAACCAATTCTCCAATTCTCCAACACCAGCTATGTGTCCAACAATTCAATTGTGACACTGTCTACCTGGAATGAGCATCAGATCCAAGAAGTTAACGGGCTCAGTCCCACCAGACTGCCCCTGCTTTGACTAACCCGCTGTGAATCAGGGGTTCCCACAACTCCTTCCTCAGGCTCAGTGATTTACTAGAAAGGCTCACAGCACTCAGGAAGACATGTACTTACATTTACCAGTTTATTACAAAGGACATAACTCAGGACTAGGCAAACAGAAGACAGGTATAAGGCAAGGTTTCGGGGGGCGGGGGCCTTCCATACCCTCTCTGGGCATGCCACCCTCCCTCCGGCTCCCCACTCCTTCCCAGAGGTCAATGGGTCAAGCTGAAATTTCCAATCTCTTTGGTCTTTCTGGTGACCAGCCCTATCCTGAGCTATCTAGTTATGAAGTACTAAAGACACTCCAATCATTCAGGAAATTCCAAGGGTTTTAAGCAGCTTTGTGTCTGGAAGCAAGGACAAATACCCAATATATTTCTTATTATACCACAAGGATTAAATGAGAGAATGTGTCTAAGGATTTGACACAGGCGAGCACCTAATGAACATTGGCTCCTGTGAGTGTTTTTCCCTCCTTCCATCCTTGAGATTTTCTGACCACCTCTCTTGGGCTTTTCTTGCCCTATTCTTCTACCCAGCCCCTACAAGCCATCAACAGTGGTCATCGTCAGGGCGAGAAACCACGGACTATTAAATGATTCACTATTAGATGATTGGTGTGTGCTCAGATTTCCCGTTTTCATGCTCCTTCTTTTAAAAGAGTAAGTTTTGAGCATTTCTGCCACTAAATTATAACTGAGAGGGGCACAAAACACACACACCGAAACACTCCTCACCACAGTCACCTTTTTCTCAGCCTTGTATGTCGCACGCACCTTATGAGTCAAACTCCCTTAATAGAGTCACTTTGCAGAGGAATGGCACAAACCGCTCGGTGTTTGTGGTACAGGCTAGTGCCAAGAGCAGATGCTTTAAAAATAGCACTTTAGGTATTAACTGCTAACAAAGCAAGAATTGGTTGCTTCGGGCCATGATTTGCATTTAAGGCTTTTTTTTCTTTAAGCGGATGCTTAGTGGTTGACCTTTTAAGTAAAGTTTTAGGTCAGTTCTTCAGCACACTCTGAAAGCTCCTTAGTTTTTTCTTAATAACTTTATGGAGATATAGATCACATGCCATACAATTCATCCATTTCGAGTGTACAGTTCAATGGATTTTAGTGTATTCACACATGTGTGCAACCATGACCACGATCAAATTTAAAACATTTCATCACCCCCAAAAGAAACCCCACAGGCTTTAGCTATTACCTCCCTACCCTCTCACCCCAACCCCTACCCCAACCCTAGGCAACCAGTAATCTGCTTTGTGTCTCCATAGATTTCCCTGTTCTGGACATTCCATATGAATGGGGTCACTTAATATGTGGTCTTTGGGGACTAGCTTCTTTGAAAGCATCCTAGTTTTTACAGGTATCCCTCTTAGGATTCAAGCTCAAGAAATCCTACACTAATTTCGGGGCTAAATTTTACCTGATTGAAATGGTCATTCATTAGCAGGGAATGAGAATAATATTTGTAACACCTTGGAATCTTCAGGAGAAGTTCCAGAATGCAGGAAAAAATCTGACATGTGATATATGTTGTTCGTTCATCCTTATTTTAGTGCTAAGCATTATAGTTACATAATGTAGCAATTCCTGGCTGGGGTTCCTGCTCAGCATTTTTTCATTTAGCATTTATCAAAAACTTCTCATTTCAATTAACAGGGCAAGCCCCTGCTGGTTATTGTCCTTTGTGGCTCAAATTGAAAATGTAATTAATCATGGAGACTTTATATCTCAGTGAACATCAGCTAAAATTATTACCTCTGAGATGCAAGCTCGGCTCCAGCTGGACCAAGATCCCCTGTGGGCTTCTTCTTGCACCTTCCAGGCTGGAAACTGATTCTATCCAAAACAGGGCCCCAGTTTCACATGGGCTGCGCTAATGAAGAAGCCCTTGGTATCAGCTTTGCTCTGCCTTGTCCAAGTGCAAGATGCACGAGGCCTGCAGGTGTGTTGACCCTATGGAGGGGAAGCCTTCTAAAGATGTGCCGAAGGGAAGGGTGGCCGGCCCATCTGACTCTGGAGGAACAGCCTCAGCCCCCAGATCAGCCCCCTCCATACAGATGGGCTTTAACTACAGGGGTCCAATTTGCCATCTGCCAAGCCTGGGGACGGTGAGCGGCAGCCAGAGCCAGAGACCTCATCGTGGATGAATTTATAAACCCTCAGCCAGAAGCACTTCAGCCCCTCACGTTCCCGCCAGCCAGCTGCTGGGCTAGTGGGCAGGGCCCTGGAGGCAAGAGCATTGCTTTCAGAGAACTTCCACGTCACTCAGCACACCCAGCTGCAACTGCTGGAGTTTGAGGCTCTGTCACCAAGTGAGTGAGCAGCTGGAAAAGTAACTGGGGAATCTGGAAGAGTTGCCTTGTGAAACGTCTCTGACTCGTGTTATGGGTTTAACAGTGACCCCCCTCACCCCCAAAGATATGTGACGTCCTAAGCCCCAGTACCTCAGAGTGTGAACTTATTTGGAATAGGGTCTTTACAAAGATAATCAAGTTAAAATGAGGTCATTAGGGTGAGTCCTAATCCAATATGAAGGGCATCCTCATAGGGGACATTTGGGCACAGAGACAGACAAGCATAGAGACAAGGAAGATGCCGTGAAGACACACAGTGAGAATGCCATGCAGTCACCCAGAGTGACGTGTCTACAAGCCAAGGAGCACCAAGAATGCCAGCAAACACCAGATGCTGGGAAAGAGGCTTGGGACAGCTTCTCTCTCACAGTCCTCAGCAGGAACCAACCGTGCCGACACCTTGATTTTGGACTTCCAGCCTCCAGAACAGTGAGACAACAAATTTCTGTTGTCTAAGCCTCTAGTCTGTGGGACTTTGTTACAGCAGCCCTAGGAGACGAATAATCTCAGGTTCCCCGTTAGGGGAAAGAGCCCCAGCCTCACTTGGAAGATTACTGGAAGGGAAGGATAGCATATACCTGTGCATGGCTCTCAACTCTTCAAAAGGAAAGTTTGTAGGTCACCTTTAAGATGCTCGAAGCCTTTCTGACTTTGAGACTGACCATCCTGCCAGTGTGCTAGGGAAGCGCTCTGCTTGGCAGGGACCATGCGGTTCCAGAGGCCCCCGGGTGAAATCCCTTAAGGGAGCAGCCTGCAGTCGGGGCACTCTGCTTTGCTGTCTGATTTTGTCAACTTGGAACAGGGTGTTCCTACCTCTGAAACATAAAAGAAAGGGGGAAAGAAATTGGTTCTGAGCACTGAAGACTATCGCCTTCCCCAGGCCCAGAACCTGGCCATAGCGTCCAACAAAGAAGAACCCTTGTCTTGAAATTTCTTGAACCACTGTTCTTATGGACACTGGCAGGTGACAGCTTCCAGAAAATGGAAATGCCCACCCAGCAACCCAGCCTTTCATTCGCACAAGGAAACCTGCAAGCTGTGCTTAATCATATTTTTATTTGAGATTATCAGCATTTTTCTGTACATTTGATTACAGGATAACAATAAACTCATAGTAATCCCACAGCCCCTGGGATATTCCTGCTGCCTTTCTTCTGAGGAGCTCAATGAGATTTGAAGAAACTGCATCGTGGCATCTTGAAGGGTGTTTCTGTACCATGATCATCACTTTGGGCTGTCTCCTGTGCGGCATGCACCTTCTATGTGCCAGGCTGGGCAGGGGATTTTGCCTACATTATCCAATTTAAGCCTTGCACAATCCTGAAGGGCGTTATTAACACCATTCTACAGATGGGGATACTGAAGCTCTCTTCGGAGAGATCGTGCCAGAATTCCAGATGAGAATGGTGCCTCCTGTCTCCATGGTATAGGGGTTGCGTCTTAATCCATTCAGGTAGCTATAACAGAATGCTGGGTGGGTAATGCCATAGACTGGGTGGCTTATCAGCAACACACATTGATCTTTCACAGTTCTGGAGGCTGGAAAGTTCGAGATCAAAGTGTTGACAGATTCGGTGTCTGGCGAGGACTTGTTTCCTGGTTCATAGATGGCGCCTTCTCGCTGTGTCCTCGCATGGCAGGCGGCATGAAGGAGCTCTCTGGAGTCTCTTTTATCAGGGCACTCATCACCTCCCAAAGCCCAGCACACAGGTGATTTCAACATGTGAATTTGGGAAGAAGGGACACAAATATTCAGACTGCAGCAGGTTGGGAGCCCTGGTCTGGGAGGACTGTGGAGAAGTTGCTGATCATTTCTGAGTTCCAGGTTCCTCTTCTAGAATATGGAGATAATATTTGTACTTTACAGCCGTGGTTGAAGCTTGGCTGTATATTCAGATCACCTGGGGAGCTTTTGAACTGCTGGGGGTTTGCTGTTCATCCCCAGAAGTTTCTTGCACAGTTCTGGGGGTCAGAGTCTGAAATTGAGATGAGGCTCTAGGGAACAATCCTCCCTTCTGTCTTCCAGCTTCTGATGGCTCCAGGATTCCTTGGTTTGTGGCTGCTTCACTCCAGTCTCTGCCTCTGTCCTCATGTGACCTTCTCCTCTGTGTGTCTTCTCTTCTGTCTCTTGTAAGAACACTTGTCATTGGATCTAGGTTCTTCCCACTTAATCCAGGGTGATCTCATCTCCAGATCCTTAATTTAATGACATCTGCAAAGACCTTTTTTCCCAAATAAGATCACATTCTTAGATCCTGGGGGTGAGGACTTGGACCTACCTTTTTGCGGGTCACCCTTTAACCCACTGCAGAGAACTTTCACTTCTGATTGCTCTGGGTTGGGATCCAGCAGGAGTTTCAAGACACATAAACTCTCAGTGACACTAAAGTCAAGCTTTATGACATTTTATAATAGGCCAAACCTTGAAAAACAACATGTGGAAAGGCCCAGGGGACTTGTAACATTGGGGATAAAGGTTGAGGTTTATAAACCTCATTTTAAAATAAGAAAACCTGGAAATGAAAGTTTAAAACATTAAACAATGCTGTTCTTTTATAAAGAATGATATAAGTGCTATAACAGAGTTTGAGTCAGTGCCAGACTACTACAGAAACTGCAGAGACACAAACTAGAAATATACATATATATGTATTTTTTTTTTTTTTGAGACAGAGTCTCACCGTGTTGCCTGGGCTAGAGTGCTGTGGTGTCAGCCTAGCTCACAGCAACCTCAAACTCCTGGGCTCAAGCGATCCTCCTGCCTCAGCCTCCCGAGTAGCTGGGACTACAGGCATGCGCCACCATGCCCGGCTAATTTTTTCTATATATTTTAGCTGTCCAATTAATTTTTTTCTATTTTTAGTAGAGACGGG
>CAUYSK010110641.1:0-104227 GCA_963575035.1 Avahi laniger
CTGACAGCTTCCCCAGTGGCTAAAAGCAAAGCTTTTGTTTAAATCACTCTAGACTACCTGTCTCCATTCACGATAACCTAATAAACATGGAGCTTACATATCTCTGTTTAACCCCTCTGTTTAAATGATAAACTTACCTTAAAATTTAGAAATTAACCTTTGAAAGACTTTGTAACCATTTGCTCACGTAAATAGAATTAGTTAAAGAATCTGTAGAAGCCTTCTATAAAAGCCTTTTGAAAATCTGTTAACCTAAGAAGAACTACCTATTGTTATGTAAATCTGTTACCCCTGACAATTATTCACTATTTTCTATAAGTTACCAAAAGACCTCATTCGGGGCTTTTGAGACCCACAGAGAGGCCAAAGCTCCCTAAGCTCCCGCTTTGCCTATAATCTTTATAAACATAAAACTATATCTTTGTCTCAGTGTATTTTTTTATTTCTTCCATTTTCCATTTCTCTCTATTATTTTCTTATCCCTTGAAACCCTACCAAAGAGACCTGGTTTTTTATAGGGAACACTGGCCACGTTCCCGGCTATTAATAAAGAAAAATAAATAATATTTTTGTTCTAAGAATATACATTACAGTAGCTAACACTGTAGTTTATTTGCTATATGCTAATGCTGTTCTAAAATTTTCCTTATACTAATTCATTTAATCCTCACAACTCTACAATTAAGACAATATTCATATTACTACTTCATAGATGAGGAAAGAGGCATAGAGAGATTGAGTAACGTCTTCATAGTCATACAGCCATTTAGTGAGGAACTGGAATTCAAACTTTGGCAGACTCTGTTCTAAACTACTATGTAGCATTGTTTCTAAAATGGGAGCACAGTTTAATAAGACTTCAAAAATTTATTCAATAACCAGAAGAAGCTTCAAAGCAGCCAGAAATTATAACAAGTTTGTGAATTTTACAGTATTTAAACGGTCAGAAAATCCTCCGAGTGATCCCAAAAGATGTCTTTTATATTCCATCTATGTGTGAAATAATTCTCATCAAATAAAAACACCTTGATCATACCTAGTGCACAGATTTTGGTTTCTAATACTGTTCCATGAAAACACCTGAGGATTCTTGGAGAAATGGCAGATTCTAGGACTGGGACAGGAATACAATATAAGCCTGGGACATCTTATAGTGTCACACTCAGACACAAACACACATTGATGGGGACATATTAAAGGGATAGCAGAGCTAACTAAAATAGTTTGTAATGGCCAAATATGGAACAATTTGAGCAAGAAAACAAAACTATATTGGATTATAGCCCAAAGTACAAAATAATTAATCATGAGTACATATTGATATAAATAAAGGATTGAATGAATAAATAAATGAGGAAGACAAGTATGTATGCATTAAAATTTCCCATACAGAAGAATTCCAAATAACTATATTTAGATTCTGCTATAAAGGAAGTGGAGAATAAATCTCCATTTCTCAGATGTGTTCTGTATATAGTGACTTTCTTCCAAAGTGTGTAATGCATAGCTGCCAGATCATTTTTATATATTATATTTTTCTTCATTAATTCAACATATTAAAATCACATTCAGTTCCAGTCTTTATCCTAGGCTGTTTATTTCTGTATTTTAATAATCTCTTTCCTTGTTCAATAACCTGTCATCTGTTTGTCAGTTTCTATGGGCTATTGACCAAATGCAAGGTCTAAGTGAAAGACGCTAGGACCTTCTTGCACAACCTTCTGTGTTCTAATCCTGTCAATTTTCAGCCTCATGGCTTGGCATTCCTCACATGGTTCCTTGGTCTAGTTTTATGTTCATTTCTTCCAAAGACAACTTTCCTAACTAAAAACTTTACTAATACCCCATTTAATCCTTATTCACTAAATACCTATTATTACATTGTCTAAATTTTGTTTTGATGTAGATCTTTACTCTTTGTATAGATTTCAAAATCTCTATGGGATTAGAGAACAGGGATTTTGTTTGTTTCTACTTTGTTTTGTTTTGTTTTACTGTGGGAGAATATCCACTATATTAATCTCCTGAGGATATAAGGTGTTTTACAAGAGCTAATGAGTTTGTAAATAAATGAAACCAACATAACTGGAATTTTATCAGAGAGTAACAGCATCTGGGACATAAAAAGATATATTAGCATTAATACTCAACTTTTGCTGGTTTGATGTTCCTCAACTGTAGGTCCTCATACATTTTTGTAAAACAATGTTTTTTAAAGAAAAAGCAAATACAATAAACTATAGTTAAGGTTATTCTTTGTATCTTTACCTTCAAAAAACCACGTCAAGAATAGCAACAACATTTATTATATGAAAGGTACCAATATAACATGCCAATATCTGTCTATATTTGTTGAAATCTTATTTGTGGTCATTCTGCATATTGAGGCAAGTATCTGACTGCCTCATTATTTCCTTTGTGGAGTTTTGACCAAACATTCACATATCGAATACAGATGAGTTCACTGTAAATTGCCTTTGTTTGATTTCTCCTTTTTGTTGTAGTTACATTATTTCTTATGAAAGCATATTGGTACTTGGAATACTGAGGTGAGAGGATCACTTGAACCTAGAAGTTTGAGACCGCCCTTGACAATATAGAGAGACCTTATCTCAAAGAAAAAAAAAGAAACAAAAAAAATACATTGAGAGGTATATTATATTATTGTGAATTTAATTTCAGGACAATGAAGATAAAATTTACAAAATATATATGTCTTAAAAAAAATGGTGTGTGAGCATTACCAGTGTTAAAAACCAATGCTTTCCAAAAAATCAACACTTTCAACTAAATTCTTGAGACAGTTTGGGACGGGAGAAAAATTACTAAATAAATCCAGACCTTCAGGCTCTGCTAGAGACAGTGTCAGATTGCAACAAAATATTGAGTTTTTCAGCACATATCAATGATGGTTAACAAGAGAAAATAAAATTCTAAGAATCAGAAGAAAAGGTTCAAAGTATCATGCTAAATAGATGAGAAAACCATTTTCAGAGGAGATGCTCAATAGTTGCTGATTTTATCTGAATTTATATCAAAAGTAAATAAGACTGGACACCGGTTGATTCCAAATCTTGACTAAGTGTCCATCAACAGATGAATGGATAAAAAAATTGTGGTGTATATACACAATGTGAACATTATATAGCCACCAAAATGAATGAAATCCTGCCATGTACAACGTAGATGAAACTGAAGAACATTAAGTGAAATAAACCAAACACAGAAAGACAAATCTCACATGTTCTCACTCATATGCAGCAGCTAAATATTGAAAACAATTTATCTCATGGAGACAGAGTGTTGAATGATGGTAACCAGAGGCTGGGAAGGATAGCCAGGGGTCAGGAGGAGGCGATAAAGTGGGGATGGTTAATAGGTACAAAAATATAGTTTAAGAGTTAGAATGAACAGTATTTGATACCACAGCAAAGTGACCATAATCAACAGTAAGTGAGGATATACTTTAAAATAACTAAAAGGGTGGGATTGGAATGTTCCTAACACAAAGAAATGATAAATTCCTGAGGAGATGGTGACTCCAATTACTGTGATTTGATTAATTCACATTGTATGCCTGTATCAAAACATCACATGTACCCTATAAAGTATGCAACTATAACATATCCATAACTATTAATAAGACTGTGCAAGATTGTAGACTTCCATTCATTTTCTGAGATAGGTTAAACTCCTTTCCCAATAGAATCCTCTTTTCCCACCCCAAATAATGAAGTACATGATTTAGTAAAAAAATCCTACATACAAATTAACTTGTCAGAAATGTTAAAGATGCAGAAAGTGCCTAGAAAAATATTAGGCATGCCAATTAAAATACAGCTGAAATAGTACAAGCCATCAAGCTTTGAATCCCTTTGTACTTTATACTTTTATTTATATTACACAGGCATAAATATATAAGACAGTCAACACGAAAAAAGAAACCCAGGTATTATTTCTCAGGTCAGCCAGATATACATTTTAGAAACATTATGATTCACATCAAATGTATTTTAAGTTGCTTGAATGCTTTTCTTTTGTTTTGATTTCTTTAAGTTTACTCTCATCTAAACAATATTCTGTATGTTTTTAGTGTTTCATCAAATAACTTGATTTCGCTCTCATGGCTATAATTGCTAGTTCCATGCACACCTAATATTTTATTTCTTTCCTTGCAAAGCATACATTTGATTCTTGTTCTGGTTAAAATGCAATGTATTAACATGGTCTTCGTGTTTTTAAATTATTTAGTCACAGTGTTATTAAATTATTCCAGGAGCTTGGAAGAGCTTCTGATTAAAAATAGACTTTTGTACCACTGATTTCCTCTGGATCTTAAGATCAGCAAGCATAGTCATCTCAGCCTCAGGTGACATATAATATTTTTTCTAATTATATACTAAGTCCATAGATTTTGACCTTACAAGTAAAAAATCTTTCTTTTTATCAACCATGATTTTATTAAACCACAATATTTTTAAATCCATACATGCCCATGAAAATCTGTATTTCTTTGGGGGGTAATTTTAAAAACCAAAATTAATTTGAAATGCATGATGCAATTTTGAATGTCATGTGTCCTCAAATTTTAATTTTTTGGATAGAAGAAGCATTTATTTGAAAAATATAATTTGTTAGTCTTTGCATGAAAATTCACCTAATCTGACCACAAGTCATGAAGGAAAGAAAGGAAAGGTAGGTATTTAAACTCATGATTTATAAATAAGAAAGAGATGGAGAGAGGGAGAAAGAGAGAGAAAGCAGCATCATTTTCTCCTGAAAAAATTATTTATAAAGGAGTATAAACTAACCTTTGCAAAAATCACAACTACCTTTAAAATGTTTTGTCCCTGTGGAAATTGTCACAGGTCATGTCACAAGTCTTCTTGAAATATTTGTCAGGCCATCATAGCAATGTGATTATTATTAGTATACTATGCCTTTGTTCAATATATTATATCTTTGACTAAGAAGAACAGGTAATTGTGTTTCAGTAGAAAGAAACTACAACTCAATTTTCTATGAAGGGTAATTTTCTCTAAAATTACATATCTTAGATCTCGTTGATGTTCTGAGATCAATTTTAAGATCAACACTATCAATAGAGCAATTTTCAGAAGTTTTGTTGTTTGTCTCTTTTGGTTTTATAACAATGTGAGATGTATTTGTTGACTATACTTTTCCTGTTGCTTTAAACTCATTTATTTAGAAAATATTAGGAAATATTTTTAGGAAATAAACCTTTTTTTAAATGAAATTTTATAACATATTTCTAATAGAACAAAATTAATATTGATAAAAATATGCAAACATGTTGAGAAAGAGTATTTTCAATGACTATGTTATCTTTGGAAATAAAAGATGTTTAAGAAGCTAACCAATATTGGCAGTATACATGTGATTATTAATATTTGTGTAACCATTATCATTTTAAAGAGTAGTCATTGATATTAATTCAATTTTTAATTTCTTTCCTGACATTCTATAATTTCTAACTCTTTTCAATGGAATATTCAAATGCTATTCATTCCAAAATATATAGGGAACTAAAAAACTCATAATAAGTAAACTGATAACCTGATTTAAAAATGGGCAGGAAATCTGAATATACATTTCTCAAAAGAAGACAGACAAAATGCCAACAGGCATATGAAAAAATGTTCAACATCACAAATCAAATGAAAATTAAAACCACAATGGGATTATTGTTCACATCTGTTAAAATGATTATTATAAAAAAGACAAAAGACAAGTGATGGCAAGCTGGTAGAGAAAAAGGATTCCTTGTACATTGTTGGTGGGAATGTAAACTAATACAGGCATTATTAAAAAAACAGTATGGAGATTCCTCAAAAAATTAAAAGTAGAGCTACCATATGATTCACAAATCCCAATATTGGGAATATATCCACAGAATATTAAATTAATATGTGTAACAGATATCCACACTCCTATGTTCACGGCAACATTATTCACAATAGCCTAGACCTGGAAGTAACCTAGGTATCCATCAACAAAGTAATGAATAAAGAAAATATGCTACTATTTAGCCTCAAAAAGAAAATCCTGTCATTTGTGACAACATGGACGAACCTGGAGGACATTATGTTAAATAAAATAAGCCAGGAACAGAAAATAAAATACTGCATAATGTCACTTATATGTGGAGTGTAAAAGAGTAAAAACAGAAACAGAGAGTGAAATGGTGGTCACCAGAGGCTGCAGGCTGGGAGTGGGGGCATGTTGGTCAAAGGACACAAAATTTCAGTTAGACAAGAGGAATAATTTCAAAGAGATCATGATGACTCATGATAGCTACAGCTAATAACAATATACCATATATTTAAAAATTGCTAAGAGAGTAGATTTTATGTTCTCTCATCACGAAAAAATATGCATGTAAGATAATGCATATGTTAAATAGCTAGATTTAGCCATTCCACAATATATATATCTCAAAACATTTTATTGTGTACCATAAATATACATATTTTTTAAATTTTTAATTAAAAAGTAAAAACACTAAAAATATCAAATTATTATGCTTTCCTGGACTAAACTTAGGCCCATCATCCAAAGTGAGGCACCTCAAGAGCAGAAGAACAGGATCCATTTGTACTCGCTATCAAATTGGTACTAACTGATCAACACTAGAGTGATCACATGGCAGAAATACTCTCCAGAGATTAGGGGGATGCGGGGGGCAAATCTACAACTAAGGGACACGGGGAGCACTGTAGCGGAGGAAGGGCATGCCTTTAACCCGCACTTGGGTGAGGCAAAGACATAAAGTGTAACTAGAATGTTTGTACCCTCACGATACCTTGGAATAATAATAATAATAAAAAAATTAAATTATACCTAATAATCTAGATTCTGTTAAAATAACAAATATTTTATTGACAGTATAATAAAACAAACATGGCAATTATCTCCCAAACTTTTCCCTTTTTATTTTTGTTAGAGTACTCACCAGAACTCTGGCCATAACAGCCCAGGCATAAAAGTTATGAAAACTGAGAAAATTATTTTTTGCAATAAAACATAAAAGTCTTCATTCTTTCTCACAATCTTCAAATTGTAGCAAAGGACAACAAAAAATCTACTCAGATTTCCTACCCTAAATTAATTATTTAGCCATCATTATCTGTTGTTCTTAAATCATCAAACACAGCAGGGAGTAAATAAAGCAAGAATGATGATTACCTTCAGAAATTACAGATATCTACTAAGTTCAGGAGTTATTATTATGCTGCGAGATCACTTCCAGATGAAGTCTAGAGAAACTGAAGCTTGACAAACATAGGTTGAGGAAATTTATGAACCTCATTTGGAGCTTTCACAGTCAAATGTAGCCTCAGGTTGGGGATCTAATTTTATTATCTCAGGCAATCCTTTGTTTCTTTAGGAAAACGAAAATAAAAAATAAAAATTTCTAGTTAGTATATCTATGTTGACTAAAATGATTTACGGATTTTCTAACAATTATTTTTATGTAAAATTTTATTTAACATACTATTCTTGCTTTAGTTTTTGTTTAATGAAATCCAAATATTTAATAATTTATTGAGAAAAGGAAAGATTTATATTTATAGTTTTAGATAAATAATTTTAGATTTCTAGCTTCTTGGAAATCATTATTTGAGATACTATTAGTTGTATAACAATCAACTATGTATATTAAAATGTGGAGAAGTTATTTTGGAGAGGATCCCACTTGCCAAATCTGGGTCAAATTGAGCATTTAAATAAATGCAGTAATGCATTTTGAACCATTGCATAAAATATCAATTCATGAGTCTATACTGACATAGTCAAATAAAGAAACGAACAAAGATATAGAAAAAAAAGAAAAATTTTCATTATATAAAATGCAAAATGTTAAGGAAATAAGGAATTAAAAACTCATCATTTGGTAATCTCCATAATAATGACAGTTTCAGGAAGAAAAATTAATGGATGCTAAAACATTTGGTTAGAAATAAAATAATTACATGGTCTTAAATTATCTCCCTACAAGGTTCTTTTAACTACAAAGATAAAAATATTAAATTTATAACTGAGAAATGTAACACATACTACCTTAACCAAGTGATTGAAGTTAATGTCACCAGTTTAAGGAATACAATATTATGTGGCTCCATATGTAATACATCACTTCTGTGTTATTCTTGTGATAAATGTTAACCAAAATCTTATCATGTGAAAATATCAGACTAACCCAAATTAGGGAACCTTCCACAGAATAAATGTTCATACACTCCAGAAACAGAAATGACAAGGTCAAAAAAGGCAAAAAAAAAAAAAAAAACAGCCTAAACTTTGATACTGCTGGAGATTAAAATTTATTAACATAAACCATGGCATTGATGCAATGAGTAATCTTTAATTAGATCTTAGACCAGGAAATACTATTTTATCTACTGTGAAAGATACTACAAGAACAATTTCTTAAGTGTAAATAAGATCTGTGGAGTAGCCAATGGCATTTTTCAATTCAAATAAACATGTTAATATTTATTTTGAAGAAGTTTTAAAATACATTGTGAAATAAATTACAGAAGGAGTTGGGATAGACAATTCAAAACACTATAGAAAGGGAGTGAGAAAGAGAGAGACAGACAGACAAATAGGAGAAAGAGAGAAAAAGAAAGAGACAATGATAAATAAAGATTAGCTAAGTTACAAAACATAAACCTTTGTGGAGTATGGCCTGATTCTAGGTTTGTAGCGGAAAACAAATAAGGTAAGTCTGAATCACGTTGTTAGTGCCAGAAAATAAGAAAATGTTTTTTAAAAAGCCCCTACAAACTAGCACCAACGAATGTTGTCAGACATGTCAAAGGGGCACAAGCACCAAATGCAAAAGCTTCTAATAGCCAAAGCTGGAACAATTTGAACAATAAAATAAAATAGCCCTGACTTACAATCCAAAGTATAAAAGAAATCCATAATGATATAAATAAATGATTGCATAAGTACATAAATGGAAGGGATAAATTTCTCATGAATTCCAAATAATTTGTGAAAGTATTCCACCTTAAGATATTAAAGCATAACACTCTACCTCTTAAGTGTAGTTTGTGTGTAGTGACATCCTTCCAAAGAATATAATACAGAAAGAGGGTGAAAAACAGAGTATCCTTACGGTGGAGCCATGCGACAAACATTATCTCAGCTGGGTGATAAATTTAACATCGGCAGAGATATGTCATGTTGATAATATGTACCCTTGTTATGACGTGATGAAATCGATGGCACTTTTCCTCTGTGATCTTCCCCTCCCCCCACTGTCCCAAAACACATTACCTCTGGCTAATCACGAAAAAAAAAAAAAAAATCAACGGTATCCTAATCAAGGGATATTCTACAAGGTACCTGACCATTAATCCTCAAAACTGTCAAGGTCATCAAAGGCAAGGAAAGTCTGATAATCTGTCACAGCCCAGGGGAACGTAAGGATATATGAAGACTAGATGTAATGTGTTTTCTTGGATGGGCTTCTGAAAAAGAAAAAGGAAAACTAAGAAAATATAAACACAGAATTGATTCCACTTAATAATATACTAATACTGATTCATTAATTATAACAAATGTACCATATTAATGCAGGTGGATATTAATATATTAGATGTAATATATATTATCATATATGTAATATAAAATTATTTGTATTATATTTTCAACTTTTATGTAAATCTAAAATTTGTTTTCAAAATAAAAGTTAAAAATGAAGTGATTTTAGGAATCCATTCTGATGTCCGGAAAAAAAAAAAGAAGTGATTTATCATCAGAGGCGAAATGGTTTATAGACAAAAGTTGAGAGTTTAGTATTCCAAACACACTGTAATCTTGCCTCTGAAAACAATTCATTTCATTTTTAGCTTTTAACTAGTTATAGCCAATTAGCATCTAAGTATTTTAGTTTGCTCATTTGTGAAATGGAAATATTAATATCACTTTCATTACCTATGTACCAGCCAGATATAAAGACAATACAAAACGAGATGTAAAAGTGCCATGTACTTTGAAATAATTTAAAAAGCATATTTAAAAGTAAGATTGTATTATCAAAGAATTCAAAGTTTAAAGAGAAGCTCTATTTTATGTTCATTATGTTAATATTTTCTGTCATTTCTTAACATAATGCCTTAAAAACCAGGAGAGCTTGATTTTGATAGCTTTCTCTCTTTATTTCTTGGTAATTCAATTCTATCTTCTTTCATATAATGAAAATTCAATACTTTTTGCATAAATTAAGATGAAGATTTTGAGTGTAATTCAAACTTAATTAGTCCTTTTTCTAGGTCTGGCTAGAACTTTTTTTATGCGGACTTTGAGAACTATAGTAGTTCACTCACGGAAATCATAATTCATCTGTGACTTCTCTGCTTCTAGCCTGGCTCTATTTTAGACTATTTTTGATAAAACTATCTATATCATAAGCAATATTTCATCAATGTTAAATAAACTAAACTGTATCTCCATTGCTTGATATAAAGGAGTATTATAAATCATAACTTTTTTATGTTGAATCTTCTTACTCAAATTTTGTAATTATAATATTGGGATATGAGATGAACATTTTTATAGGAATTAACTTAAATAGAACATGACTAGTCCTGCTGCACAGAACCCTCTATAGCAAACCCGATAGCACAGCAGGAAATAAAACATGAAAGCATCTAGCTCATGCTAGTAGGTGGCAAAATAAATTATTCTTATAGTAATAGGGTAGACTCTCAAGTGAAAGGTTCTCCCTGCCCATCCCTTTATGTCAGTTGAGTGTGGTACAAAGGTCAGCAAGTCTGGGATTCCAGATATTTCTGACATAGTGGATTCCCAGCAGTAAGTGGTCTGCTGAGACTATCAATCTTCAACCTTGCCTTTAAAAGAACAAGAGAGGCACCCCGAACCCTGTTCTCTCTCAAAATGTATGTCGTTAGGTTTATTTGGTAGATTGTAGTAAATTACAGTGAAAGTCAACTTCCTGCATGGTCTGAGTGATCATTATTGACTGACTCTTCAAAACACTTGAGCTGGATCACGTGAATTGGTCCTCAGGGAGAAGTGGGAAATAAACGTAAAGAATGTGTGTTTTGGAGTAAATATATATATAGTGTATATTTACCACTTGCCTCTTTGATATTGTCTAGTATACTATTGCCTCTAAGTTCTTTATCTTTATTGATCCAGAAAAATGAGTAATGATAATACTTATTTCATAGATTTGTTGAAAATACAATAAGCAACAATGCACAGTGAACACTTTAAACAATGTCAGACACAAATGTTATACTTTATCTAATGTTAGGATCTAAGTTCTAGAACTGAGCTGAGCATTAGAGTTATATTGCCTCTATCAAAAAAAAAGCCATTGAAATATCATATGAACAAACGTGCAGAAATATTAAAATAAGAAAACATCAAGAGTCTCTGAGCTTTTAAAAAACCTGATACCAGGTGCCCAAACTTCAGTGAGAGTTGTGTCAGGCAGTGAGGTTAAATGCTGGCTGAAGAGTTTAGGTCCATATGCCAGTGTGATATGAAGTGAACTAATTTTTTAAGCATGCAACAAATAATAAATCATTGTGATCAGAGTGTATAGACTAGATTGAAACTAATTCTGGGGGGTTAGATACAAAGAGAATTGCAGAAAAAGAAGCAGGGGAGGTATCTGTTAGATAAGCATAGGATATGCTCACCCAGAGGAAAAATCTTTCTACTGAGAAAGGGGGTTAATTTCCTTGCAGGAAAATATCCAGAAACACAAGCAACCTTGAGAATTACCCAGAAAATACAGTGTATCAGTAAAATACATTCTTCAACAGAAAAATTACCTGGGAAAGGTACCCACAGAGACAGTACAGAAGCAGACGTGGATGGAATATGTATGAAATAGTCCTCCTACACCCCCTTTCATATATCAAGAGATGATTTAAATAAGGGAAAGAAACCACAGTTGTTCTAAGAACCGTTCCATTAAAACACATTAAGTGTCAAATTATAAACATTATATTAGGAAATACATCATTTTACTTCTTATTTTCCTTTCCCCTGTCCTGCAAATAAAGGTCTCTATGCCATCTAAGTGTTTACACTTAAGAAGGGTAGACAAAAATTAGTGTTTGTTATTGGCTAAGCAGTTGCCAAACTTGGAATCTTAAGAAGAATTCCAACACAGAGGTAATGAAGAGTACAATAAATAAAACAAAATGAGCAAATTCTAGGAATATAAACTCAAGCTTTGTATTGATATACATTATTTTCCTACTACTAAGTTACCACGAAATGTGTTAATTAGATTACGGGGTTTTTTTAGAAAAAAACAATAAAATCACTTCCACACTCAATGCAAATTAATTGCATTTCAAAACTACTAAAAGGAAATGTGAAAACATATTTTATACAAAGAAAATAAATTAATTCATTTTAAACCTAAGCCATTGTTTCTAAGTCATGCCAGTTTTCATCACATTTACCTTTTTCAAATTCTTGTCTGTGCCTTTTTTCATCGAAATCCTTGACATGGTTTTGAAGAAGTATTTATTGGGACCATAATGGGAGAGTTAATAGAATCTGAATTCTTACTTGTAAACAACAGATCAAAATCAGGCAGAAAAGGATGTTTTCATAGAGGATGTTGTTTATATTTAAAATTATCAAACATTCTGGGAAGGCCAAATAATTAGGTCCAGATACAACACAGATATAGTAATCGTCTGAGACACAGCTGCTCTGATTGGGCACAAACACTAGCGAACTCATCAGCACCAATGACAACCAACCCTGGACACTACTCCTAAACTATTTCTACTACGGACTATTGGAAAGGGATGAAGTTGTTTTTGCTATCATCACCACCATCAGAGTAGACTCTGCACTATCCTTGCTTCTTCGGTGTGCTTATTTCGGATTCATAATTTGGGTTAATCCGTCGATTGGCAGAAAAGCTCACAAGTCACAGAATTCAAAGAAAGTCAAAAAAGCAATGATTGGGCACTTTTTTTTAGCATTATAGTGAATAGTGGGCGGCAAAATTCTCCACACATAGAAAGTGGGTTTGGATGCTAGACAGCCACCTGTGTTCACAGCACAAGCTAACAAAGATTTTGTACATTAGACTTTCAATCAATAGGGACATGGAAGGGCTTTAAGCAAGACAATAAGAAAATTGCATTTTAGAAATAACCTAGAGTGACAAAGGAGAAATTGGGTTGTGTGCCACCAGACTATGAGACTCAGTTAGAAACCTATTGCAAAGGTTTCCTAAAGTATATTTTTTTCAGAGACACACATTTTTCTCCTCACAATTCTTTTAAACAGTGTTCAAATGTCTTCATGTGCATATAGTAGTAGAGGAAGCATAGAAAACTACTTTGATTCTCTTTCTTTTTGTATCTTCTTTGACTTCATTTGATTTCCTAGTCAAGAAGCACAGATTTTCTTCGATTTTAGAAATAGAAATGTAACCACAATGTATCTAAGTTACTACTTAATTCCTATATTCATTTTCATGATTTGTCGCCCCCCCCCATTTTTAATTTTGAAATTTTAGACTCAGAAAAAATACCTGGGGCTGGGGGATATGGAGTGGTAAAGGGTACAAAGTTTCAGTAACACATGATAATTAAGTGCCAGAGATCTTTTATATAGCTTAATATCTATGTCTATCAATGCTGTATTGTATGCTAAAAATTTGCTGAGGTGGATCTTATGTTAAATGCCCTTACCACATGGATATAAAATTAACATCAATAATAATGATAAATGAGGTGGGAGAAAACTTTGGGAGATGATGGATATGTTTATGGCCTTCATGGTGGTGATATTTCAGAGGTGTATATTTATTCTTAAATTCATCAGGATACATACATTAAATATGTACAGCTTTTTATATGTTGATCATACCTCAATAAAGTGATTTTTACAAAAAGAAGAGTTGCAAAAATAATAGTGAGTTCCCATATATTCTTCACTTGCTTATGTAGACACTGTACAATTTTGAAAAACAAAACATATGTATAGATGCAAGAATATTAAATAACCTACAGTCCTCATTTGAATTTTGCCGATTTCCCACTAATATCCTTTATATGGTTTATGATTCAGATCAGGATTCCACATGTGTTTTGCTGCCAAATATTTAATCCTTTAATATGTGAGATGTCTTCCATCTTTTCTTCTTTTACAATCTTCACACTTTTGAAATGACTAGGCCAGTTATTTTCTAGAATGCCCCTGAATCCGTGTTTTTATGATGTATTCTCGAGACCAGATTGAGGCTATGCATTTGGACCTGCAAAATGATGACGTATTTTTCTCCAAGCATTATCCCGTGTGCAAGTGGTGTAAACACACCTTATTATTTATAATATTAATTTTGCTGATTGAATTTCTAATGTGGTATCTGCTGTCCTCCTCCACTGCAAAATAAACATTTTCCCTTTACATTTATCTTCCAAAATCAGTCCTAAGATACTTATCCTTTAATATCACCCTGTCCTTATTTTCCCCTACCCATCATCTTCCTTATTTCTTTGACAGTTTTCTTAGATTTTTAAATAAAAAGAGGCAAATGTGGGCTCAAATAGCCATCCATCATCATTAATTGGATGCCTGTTATGAACCAGGCATAAAAGTAGATAAGAAACATAGAATCTTAAAGCCTACCTATAGGGGACATAACTGTCAATGAAATATAGTGAATACAAGGAAGGGGTGTGCTTAAGTTATTCAATACTCAGTACTGTTATAAGGAAACTATTTCACATACTATTTTATATATTTATTGTTGATAACTAACTTCTCTTAAATAACATCTATCAAGAAATCTATTCATTCAAAAAACTTTTACTGAGTGCCTACTGGTGCCTAGCACTGACGTGGCACTGGAAATGAAACGGTGAATCAGGAAGACATGAGTTCTGTCCACATGAAAAATCAGGCAGGGTAAGAATTCTGGAAGAGAAAGGGTGATAAATTCTATAGAAATATAGGAAGCAATATAATGCTTTCAATTGCTACATATTCTTATAAAATATCATGGATTACTTGTTAACAGAAAAAAAAACTGAATATGCTACCAGCTTTGGTTTAAATCATGAAGTCCATGAATATTTCCCAATATAATTTCATTTCAGATTTTGTATAAAGTGTATAAGAGGGTTTTTTGTGTTCTTGGTTTCTTTTTGTTTGGTGTGTGTGTGTGTGTGTGTGTGTGTGTGTGTGTGTGTGTGTGTTGTGTGTATTTCCCTTGTATGCTTTGGACATACACCCCTAATAAAGCAGCTCCAAAGTCATCCCTTCATCCAAAAAAAAAAAAAAAGAAATTAATAGCTATTGCTCCAAATTTTGTATTAGCAGTACAATAAATAGTGGTATTGATGGAAAATAAAAGTGATCCTATGAAGTTTTTCTTTGTTATTTTTTAGCATTTTATGTATCAGCATTTTACATATTATAGCAAATTACCACACACTTAGTGATTTAAAACAATAGTCATTTAACATGTCATAGTTCTGTGAGTCCCAAGCTAGGGTGAGGCTTAGCTGTATTTTTTGCTCAGGGTCTCACAAACCTGAAAGTTAAGGAGTCTGCTGGGACTGAAGTGTCATCTGATGCTTGCGGTTCTCTACCAAGCTCATGAATTTGTTGGCAAATGCATTGCTCTGCAGCTTTATAACTTATGAAGTCTTCACCTTCAAAGACAGCAGTAAAAGATCTTGCTTTAAAAACTCACCTGATGGGATGAGTTTAAAAAGCTCACCTAGAATAATATCGCCTTTGATTAACTTAAAGTGAACTGTTTAGTGACCTAATCATGGGAGCACTATTACATTATATTCACAGATTTGGTCACATATAAAGGGAGATAAGTACACAGGAAGTATACCTAGGAATCTTGGCAGGATTCTACCTACCACACATCACATCACATCACATATATTTTTACTTACAAGTCCTGTAAAATCGGAAATTTCTTTAGGATCAAAATATTGTTTGCTTTCAGTATCAGAGGAGAAGACAGTGAACTGATCCAAAGTATGAATGTTTATCTGTAAAGTGGATGATTTGCAATAGCGTGATCCTGGTATTCTTGGAAAACTTATTTTAGAGTAATTTAAAATTATTTGTTGAATACCATATAAGTTAAGATATTAGAATTTAAATCCAATGTGATATAAGTGAGGAGGAATTTTGGAAGTGAGTATGAAATCTTTCAACTATTTAGTTCCTTTGAATGACATGGTTGATTAGAGTATCACATTATTTTTATAGCAAAATTCCAAATAGTTTGCTTTCTAACCACAATGTATATGTAAGAAAAGTTAAAACAAAATCCTATGAATTTTACTAGACTTTTCAGTCTCTCAAGGGACAAAAGATAGAAAGATTGCAGACTATCAGAAGTTTGGCAGGGGTCTTCTCCACATATGAATGGGATTATTACTGAATTGAATGTTGGATTTAGAAAAACTATTATTCTTCCAAAGTGAATAGGGTTGGTCAACAGTAAGTTCACTCATTGTTAATTTTTGTTAGGATGAATTTAGCTACATGTGTGTATGTGTGTATCTTTGTAAGTATGTCAATGCACAGTTTAGTCTCAAATTTTTACCTTCAATCTCTTGCTCAGATTTCAGTTCTTTGGATACTTTTCATAATCATATTTGTGACATTTCCATTCAGCTACATGATGCCCTTGCAATCATCATCTCATTACATCTATTGTAAAAAGCCATTTGGAATGTATGTTAAAAACAAAACAGTGAAACATGCAATACTAACTTTCTTAGGTGCTGTGGATGTACCTTAAAAAAAATAAGTGAAGTTTAGATTTTGAACTTGGCACTGCTCTACTTGATGGCTGTTTGTTCTTAGAGGTCAAGACCAATTTTTACTTTTTCTTCTTTTTGTATCTTCAGTACACGAAATTTGGTAAGTAGTAGAAATTTGTGAAAGAAAAGCAGAGAGAAAGAAATGAATAAAGGAAAAATGAATCAACTCGTGTCACTGCATCTCTCTTATCAATGTTCCTTTATGTAACAACTCAACCTCTACCTAATACTTAAATTCATTTTGAGTATAAGTTTATAAGCTTTTTATAAGTATAAAGTTTTGTAAGTTTTATTTATAAGTTTTATGCATAAATTCATTTAAAATAGCAATTTTAGCCATTAGTCTATCTTATTTAGAAAAGTTTCTGTTCATGTCTTTTGCCCATCGTTTAATGGGATGTGTGATTTTTTTCTTGTTGATTTTCCTGAGTTCTATATAGATTCTAGTTATCAGCCCTTTATTCGATCTATAGCATGTAAATATTTTCTCTGATTCTGTAGGTTGTCTATTCACTCTAGTGATAGTTTCTTTGGTTATGCAGAAGCTTTTTAATGTTATCAGGTCTCATTTATTTATTTTTGCTGATGTTTTGATTGCTTTGGGGGTCTTCTTCATAAATTCTTTGCCTAGGCCTATGTGTATAAGAGTTTTTCCAACATCTTCTTCTAGAATTCTTATGGTTTCATACCCTGGGTTTAAGTCTGTTATCCATTGTGAGTTGATTTTTGTGAGAGGTGAGAGGTGAGAGGTGCAGATCCTATTTCAGTCTTCTACATGTGACTATCCAATTTTCCCAGCAACATTTATTCATTAGGGATTCTTTTCCCCAGTGTGTGCTTTTGTCTGCTTTGTCAAAGATCAGATGGCAATATGAGGATAGTTTTATATTCGGATTCTTAGTCCTGTTCCATTGACCTATGTCTCTGTTCTTGTGCCAGTACCATGCTGTTTTGGTTACAATAGCCTTGTAGCATAGCTGGAAGTCTGGTAAATTGAAGCCTCCTAGTTTGTTCTTTTTGCTGAAGGTTGCTTTGACTATACGGGGTCTTCTCTGGTTTCATGTGAAGCATAGAATTATTTTTTCTAGATCTGCAAAAAATGATGTTGGTATTTTAATAAGGATTTCATTGAATCTGTAGGTAACTTTGGGTAGTATAGACATTTTAACAATATTAATTCTGCTGATACATTAGCATGGTATGCTTTTCCTTCTGTTTATATCCTCTTCTGTTTCCTTCTTTAGTGTTTCATAGTTATGTCCACAGGGGTCTTTCACCTACTTAGTTAAATATCAAAACCACAATAAGATATCACTTAACTCCAGTGAGAATGGCTTTTATCAAAAAGTCCCAAAACAACAAATGTTGTTGTGGATGTGGAGAGATAGGAACACTCATACACTACTGGGAGGACTGCAAACTAGTACAACCTCTTTGGAAAATAATGTACTGATACCTCAAAGAACTAAAAGTAGGACTACCATTTGATCCATCAATCCCACAACTGCGTGTTTACCCAAAGGAAAAAAAGACATTCTATAAAAAAGACATGTGCACTCAAATGTTTATAGCAGCATAATTCACAATTGCAAAGATGTGGAAACAACCCAGTGCCCATCAATACATGAGTGGAGATTTCTGCTCTGAAGCAGGATGTTGGTACTTTAATACTGGAGTCTGCCAACCTCCTCATTTGCCAGCAAATTAATAAACTTCTCTTTCCTTCTCCTAAAAACAAAACAAAACAAACATCTATTTGAACTTTAACTGACTTTGAATGTTCTGAATGTTCCCATTATCAGACTTGATAGTGAGAGTCTCTCCAGGGTTAACTTGCACCAATATAATCTGGAAATAAACAATTCTTTAATGGCATACTTTCTGGTTAATCTATGAAAAATTATTATTATCCATTTGAATAATATTAAAAAGTGACACACTTTTTCTAAATAAAAACTAATACTAGATTCAAGAAAATTCTGAAAAATAAATACATGAGTGGATTAATAAAATGGGATATATGTATACCATGGAGTACTACTCAGCCACAAAAAACAATGGTGACCTAGCACCTCTTGTATTACATTATCCTGGATGAAGCTGGAGCACATTATCCTAAGTGAAGTATCACAGGAATTAAGAAACAAGCACCACATATAGTCACCATCAAATTGGTACTTATTGTCAACATTTATGTGCACATATGGAAGTAATGTCTATCAGGTGTCAGGTAGGTGGGAGGGGGAAGGACAGGATAGGTATATTCACACCTAATGGGTGTGGTGTGCACTGTCTATGGGACAGGCACCCTTGCAGCTGTGACTTGGGAGGTGCAAAGGCAATATAAGTAACGTAAACATTCATACCCCAAAAATATTCTGAAATAAAAATAAATAAATAAATAAAAATCAAAAAATAAAATAAAATAGCAATTTTAAATTTGAGAATTAATTGCTTATAAATATGACCTATAAAGGAAAATACAGAACTTATGATACCAAAAAATCAACGGATAAAATACATTGTTTACTTGAATCATTACAATAGGCAAAATAAATGCTTTAGGTAAAAGGCCCAGAGAAAAAGTCAATGATTGAAAAACAAAGAAATGTTAGTGGTACTGCTAATGGTATAAACTGCAGTAATATTGGCATTAAGACATTTTAATTAGCATGCCTTCCTGACCAATACTTGGAAATTTGAAAGCCCACAAGTTTTTGAGGAAAATAATCTCTAGTATAATATAGTCTTGAGTTAATTTTGATAGGCTATATAAACATAAAGCCTTTTAAGTATTTTCTTCAATCAGTTTTGTGTTTGGAGAAATGAAGATAAAAATATATAGCTTAGTGTTTTCAAGTGTTCTTTTTAAAACAATTTCATGATGTAGTAAAGCTTATTTTCTTAATTTAGAAGAAAATTACACAATTACATCTGCAATCTTATAATAATCATGGTATAACTGGTCTATCCAGTTTAGTCATTTACATAGGGCAGACAGAAATTCATTACTTTTAAAAAGTAGTTGCAATCAAAACGTTTATTGAATAGACGTTAACAAGATCTTTGAAACTGCAAAATGAAGATGTGATAATCTGGTATGCTTTAGAAAATGCTATTAAATACCATTTAGGGTTTTAGATGTCCTAAATTATAGACCTATTACTTTCACACTGATTTTTATCTTTTAATTTCTTACTTATCTCTGTGAGATGTTCTTTAACATCTCACAGGTTTGAGGGAAAAAAACAAAAACCAAGAACCTCTAATTCTAGCATACACAGTGGTCTCTATTGGAATCAAAGAAGTTCTATTGCATGTTATAAACATAAACAAATAGTGTCTCTTTTCTTATGAAATAAAATTCACTGAAAAACATAAAGGGGAGGCATCTCAATGAAAATTTTTCATGTAATAATTGTGATTTTCCATGTAATAAGCATGATTTTCATTCTGACATATAATACCTTGCCATTTTGAGTAACAGAATTAGAGGAGATAATATTTTAAGGTAAATCTTTGAAAATGCTAATCATAATTATTTCATTTCATGATATATTCTTTTTTAAAAAGGTGTGTAGCACATTTAATTAGATTTAACAGATTTAAACCATCTTTGTTTTTAATCATTGCTACTGAAATGCAATATAAATTATAGTAACTTACATATCACTTTCAATCTCTTAAAAAGGAGCAATGTATTTCTCTGTGTTATATTTAGCATATGTCTTGAGATAATTTTGCAATTTTCTTTAGGCTTAATTTCTGTTTTTAGTTTTTATTTTTTTTAAATTTTCTCACAGAATAATAGAGTAATACCACACAAATGTATAGGCACATAAAATGGAAGCCACTCTGAATGACTCATAATGTTTGGTAAAACCTCTCTGGTTGACTCTCTTAGAAATTTCCATTACCTGAATTACACTAAGAGTTTAAGAAATTATCAGACAATATAAAAATTTTTTTACTCATTAATGTAAACACTTCCATTTTAACAAACTAATAATAGAACTAGAGAGAACTTTCCTATGTTTAATTTTTCATCTGAAACCAAAGGTAAATGACAATTAATCAAAAGCAAAACATAGCCAGAAAGTACACATAGCATAAATTTTTAACTCAAAATTCTATGTAACTAGAAATTAAAAACAGAATTAATACACAAGCCATAATAGAGCTGCTGCTTAAAGAATCAAATATCAAATTGTTTTCAGGAATTTCTCTAGACTTACCATTTGCCACTAAATATTACTAAATAGTTTTCTGAACTAGAGTACTTGTACCCCAAAGGGTACTTGAAGAGACTCCAAGTAATATTTTTGGTGCCTGATCTTTTCGAAGTAATGTGTTCATATCATTAACTTCTGTATGAACTCTTCCTGTTATTGATCTGTCTGAGATTGTGCTTCTGAGGCACAATTCTACAAATTTTTCTTTTCCATCTCTCATTTTCTTCCTCTTAATTTAAAAAACAAAGGTGTGACTTTTACCAATCCTGAACTTGGTGTCATGCATTGGCCCAGAGTGCAAAAAGCTCTGTGGGTACCAAAAAGACAATTTTAAATGCTTGTTCTGGAGGACACTCCTTAAAGACTGACCAAAGGCAACAGTGTGCTCTGATCAACAAATACTTCAGACTCTGGGGCTGGATGGCCCGACTGGAAATCCCTGTCCTGGTGTGACACATTGCATGGGTTGGGCAAGTCATTCAATTTTGTCATGCCTAATTCGACCATCTGTAAAATAGAGGTATTGATAGTATTTCACAGGGCTGACATAGAGATTAAAAATTTGAATAATGTTAATAATGCTTAAAACAATGCCTGGCATATAATCAATGCTATATAAATGTTTGTTAAAATAATTAAGGCACCATGAACACTCCAAAAGTCTTTGTGAATTTCTATATCTTATCTATCTTTCTGAGCAGAAGGAAACACCAACATTGGAAACAATATGCTAGAGTGGATAGTTTAACTCTCTCAATTCTTTCATCCTCTTGACTGTTTACAGAGAATGGAGGCACCTGTAAGCACAGATAGGGAAGCACAGATAGCATCAAATGCTTTAGCAAGCAGCTTTGGATATTAAAGCTGCCTTCTGCCCTTTACACATTCGTTTAGATATAAACATTATTTTATGTATTCTTAGAATTAATCTCTAGGATATGTCATTTTCTGGCAAATCTCCAGATCTCCCTTTAACAACCATATAGTGCAAGTTAATACAGCTGATGCTTTAAATTCAAACTATAATATTTTCTAGGATTACTATACTTCCCAAAATTCATTGAATACAAACAATAGATAAAATTTCTCATCGTTTCTTTCAGATTCTGTTTGAAAAAATAATAAATACATGTATCAGTGTGTGTGTGTCTGTAAATATATGAATTAGACCCTACTTTATCAAATATTTCAAAGTTTCATCAGAGTATATATTTAAACGAGTTTATTGAATATTTTTTACACTAATTTATGCCATTTTGCATCAAATTTCAACTTTTAAATGTTTTTGATGTTTTTACTTTCTATTAACAATAAACACATGACATTATATGCTTAAGTGTATTGATTAGTTTGACAGTATATAACTTATTTATTCACTGAGTGCATAAAAAACATTCACTTACTATGTCTTATAAAATTGTTGAAATTATGTCTAATTTTTATCAATAATTCATATTTTAAATTACCAAAAGTTTTAGATCAGTTTGACACTTTCACTCTTACATGATGAAAAAAGGAAAATTGCGTCTTTTCTCATAATTTCAATTGATACATAAATTTAGCAATTTATTGCATTGCATTGTTTTAAATGAAGTAACGAGGGTTAGTACTCATTAGTATATTGACTATTTTATTCTTTTTTTAATTTGTCATAAGACAAAATCAGTATACGGTTGAGATTAACATGAACAATTCTGTTTTATATCAGGTTTTCTGGCATAATTATTAATAGTGTCTTCTTAAAATTGTTCTAAATTGGTTGATTTTATGGTCAATCTAATTTTTTATCATTTCATCTTGGCTTGAATGCTTTTAATAATATATCCCAAAAAACTTTCTGTAATTTATTTTCCAATGCATTTGTAATAGTCTTTAAAATAAATATTAATGTAACTATTTAAATTTAAAAAATGGTGTGAGTATTCCCAGCAAAGATTGGCTTGACAGAAAGGACTGGCTTTAACAATTAATTTACATGATGAGCATTTTTCATAAGCAAAATAATCCAAATGTACCTTTCTAAATAATTGACTAAAATACGCATTTATGTAAAAATTTGTATCAGCACATTTTTTTGAATTAATATTTCAGTGTTGCCAGCCATTTTTGAGTTTATTGTGTTAAACAGGGTGTTTCTTAAGTAAAATAGTAATAGCAGGTAGATAATTATAGCCATTAGAAAAGGTATAGTGAATCATGTGATATGCTATCCAGGAAAAGAGACAGTAAATGACTCCATTAATAAATCCGTTGACAGTTCTGCCTATTGCATTCAAATAAATTTGGCTTGAGTAAAGTTAGATGTAGGTATTATTAAATATGTATTCTTGTAGTATAGCTTGAAGTGTGATAAATTGATGTCTCTGGATTTGTTCTTTTTGCTTAAGATTGATTTGCCTCTACAAGGTCTTTTATGGATCCATATGAAGCACAGAATTATTTTTTCTAGATCTGCAAAAAATAACATTGGTATTTTAATGGGAATTGCATTGAATCTGTAGATCACTTTGGGTAGTATAGACATTTTAACAATATTGATTCTGCCAATCTATGAGCAGGCTATATTTTCCCATCTGTTTATATCCTTTGCAATTTCATTTCTCAGTGTTTCATAGTTCTCCCTATAGAGGTTTTTCAGCTCCTTAGATAAATATATTCCTGGGTATTTTATTTCCTTTGTTGCTATTGTGAAAGGTATTGAGTCTTTGATCTGGTTGTCAGCTTGACTGCTGTTGGTGTTTGGAATGCTAATGATTTGTGTTCATCGATTTTGTAACCTGAGACTTTGCTGAATTTATTTATCAATTCCAGGAGTCTCTTGGCAGAATTTTTGGGGTTTTCTAGATGTAAGATCATATCATCAGCAAAGAGCAATGGTTTGACCTCTTCAGCCCCCATTTGTATACCTTTGATTTCCTTCTCTTGTCTTATTGCTCTCACTAGGACTTTCAGCATTAGGTTCAACAGAAGTGACAATAGCCGGCAGCCTTGCCTGATTCCAGTTCTAAGCAGGAATACTTTCAAATTCTTCCTGTTCAGTATGATATTGGCTGTGGGTTAGTTGTATGTGGCTTTAATAATTTTTGCATTAATCCCATCTATGCTTATTTTTTTAAGTGTTTTTATCATAAAAGAGTGCTGAATTTTGTCAAATGCTTTCTCTGCATCTATTGAGAGGATTGCATGGTCTTTGTAGGCTATCATAACCTAAACAGTGTGGTATTGGCACAAGAACAGAGACATAGACCAATGGATCAGAACAGAGAACCCAGATAAAACCATCCTCATATTGCCATCTGATCTTTGAAAAAGCAGATAAAAACATCCACTGGGGAAAAGAATCCCCCTGTTCAGGAAATGGTACTGGGAAATGGGATAGGCACATGCAGAAGACTGACACAGGATCCACATCGCTCACCACCCACAAAAATTAACTCATGATGGATAACAGACTTAAACCTAAGTAATGAAATTATAAAAATTCTAGAAGAAAACATTGGAAAAACTCTTATAAACTTTGGCCTAGGCAAAGAATTTATGAAGAAGACTCCAAAACCAATCACAACGAAAACAAAAATAAATAAATGGTACCTGATCAAATTAAAAAGCCAAGAAAATAATCATTGAAGTGAACAAACTACAGACAGGCAGAAAATATTTGCATGCTATACATCCAATAAAGGGCTAATAACCATAATCTACAAAGAACTCAAGCAAATCAGCAAGAAAAAAATCAAACAACCCCATTAAAAAGTGAGCAAAAGACATGAAAAGAAAATTTTCCAAAGAAGATAGATTAATGGCCAACGAACACAAGAATAAATGCTCAGCATCTCTAATCACCAGGGAAATGTGAATCAAAACCACAATGAGATATCGCTTAATGCCAGTGAGACTGGCCTTTAGCAAAAAGTCTCAAAACAACAAATACTGGAATGGATGTGGGGAGACAGGAACACTCATACACTGCTGGTGGGACTGAAAACTACTACAGCCTGTATGGAAAGTAGTATGGAGTTACATAAAAGAACTAAAAATAGAACTACCATTTGATCCAGCAATCCCACTACCGGGTGTTTATCCAAAGGAAAAAAAAACGTTTTGTGAAAAAGACGCTTGCACTTGAATGTTTATAGCAGCATAATTCACAATTGCAAAGATATAGAAACAACTCAAGTGCCCATGAATACATGATTGGATTAATAAAATATAGTATATGTATTCCATGAAGTACTACTCAGCCGTAAAAGAAATGGTGATCTAGTGTCTTTTGTAACAACCTAGAAGGAACTGGAGACCATTCTTCTAAGTGAAGTATCACAAGAATGGAAAAAGAAACACCACATGTACTCACCATTAAATTGGGACTAATTGATCCACACTTATGTACCCAAATGAAAATAATACTCATTGGAAATCAAGCAGGTGGGAGAGGGGAGGAGGAGATGGGTAAATTCACACTAATGGATACAGTGCACACTACCTGGGTGATGGGCACATTTATAACTTTGACTCAAATGGTACAAAAGCGATTTATTAATATGTAACCAAAACATTTGTATCCCTGTAATATGAAATAAAATCTTTAAAAAATGTATTCTGTTCTTCTCAATGTTTTTCCCTGAAGTCTATCTTTCTGTGAGTCTTTCTGACCATTTGGGAGTGATAATACTGAGAGGGCCAAGATTAGTGATATGGTACTAAGAGAAAAAAAAAATCAACTTTTAGGTTTGATTTCAGTCCATACAGGCAAAGGAGTATTTGAGATTCATATCCAGCATTTCTCAGTTAACCATGGTGAATTTTCAAAATGAACCAGAATTCATTGTATCAACTTCAATCAAAATACACAGTGGAAAAATCATGATCAGAGTAAAACGCCTAAATTTGAAATCTCAGAAATTTAGCAATTCTGTCTAGTGGTCAGGTTCATGCTTTGGTCACATTCATATAGATATATATATGAAGTGTAAGATAGATAAATGTTCTCTAAATTAAGGAGGCTGATAATTTTAAAGTCAACTTAAATGGATCACTAGCACGAATATTGAAATCAGTGATGATAAAGGAATATAGTATATTTTTTATCAAAATACACAGATACCCAAAGTAAAATCCGAATATCTCTCTTGGACTAAAGTATAAAACAAAATTAAAATTTAATTCCAAAAATGAAGAAACCATAAGTTTCATTAACTGCAAAGTAGCATGATAGCATGTTATAGTACATAATATATTTTCATATATAATGAAACTGAACTTAATAAAATATTCTGGCTTTATTTATGACGTCTGTCACATTTCCTCATTAATAAGAAGTTAAATACATCTTTCATAAGTGTTCATTTTTAATCTATATCAGTTATATTTTACTCTTTAAAATTAAAAATAAAAAAATAATTTTTACCTGTTGGAATATCTTCCAACAAGATTCCCATTGAATTTGCCTGATTGAGATGGGTCAGCTTCTTTCCCAGAGCAATGCATTTCATATGAGCTTTTAAGCCCATTTGTGTCATTTCTTGGCTCCCAATAGTGAATATCAAGTGGAAATAGAACCTACTTTTTCCTAATTTTAATTTTTCTTTTTATACTGTATTTTGTTAATTTATTAATACATCTGATAAGTTATTCCCCATTGGTGGCAGCAATGATTAGAGTCATGATTTTATACTCTGAATATTTGTTAAATGGGTTAAAGATTTATAGATATCTATTCTCTGTGAGATGAGAGGTAGTGGAATATCTCTGCTTAATTAGTGTTTTTGTTTATTTCTCCATTTAAGCTTAATTTCATTAAGAATCCTCTGCCTATTGGGTAGGAGAATTGTGATATTAGAAAAAATGACTTTTTTTGTGGTTCCATATTTGTTCTTGACTCATGATGGAAACTATGGAATTGAGGCTATAGTCTCTCTGTGTCTATTTGTCTGTGTGTCTGTTATTCAGAAAGGATTCATCTTTTATTGCCTCATTGTGCAATGACTTTATTCTTCCAGAGCATTACTAATAACTCATTAAGTTAAAAAGGCTCTGTTTGGATTGACTTATGAAAATAAATAAATGCTTATAGAAATTGAATAATGCTAAAATTCTCAAAAATTAAAGAAAATTTAATCTCTAAAATTTTTCATGTTTTAAATGTACCTTAAATTCTTATAAAAATTAATTCAGAAATAAATTATGAAACTTGATTCACAGAAATTAAGTAAAACTTTGGCAAACAAGGCTAATTTAACAATTTTAATTTAATAAAAACAACTATGTCTACTCTGATTTATCAATGGTAAGTGTAATACAAATGTACATTTTTATTCAATTTGGGTATGATTTCCTATCTGTATTCAAGTTTAGTGGTTAAATAAGTTAGCATTCATCATATTTAATATTCAAAGTTATGAAAATACAAATTTTTTCTAACTAAATTGAATAATTATTCTAACATATTTTTTGTATATTTCAGCATAATTAATTACATTTTATAATATGTCACTTGAAAATAATTTCCAAGATATTCAGGTAACTTAAAATCTTTGGCTGATACTGAGCTTATTAATAGATAATCATTGAATATTATAATCTTTTTTAAGTAAGATAAAATGTTGAAATATTGACTGTTAAGTATAATTTTAAGTAATATGACTTTAGTTCTTTTTATTTTTTTGCATGCCACAAAGAGGTTATAGCTTTGGGCAATGTTAATAAAGGTGTTAATTTTTGCCTCTTTGAGAAGTTGTGCAAGAAATGTTTATAGTTGTGGAAAGTTGTATTATGTGCATCCACAAGTTCTGCAAGCCTGCTAACATACTGGTGTGTGACAGACAATTCTCAGTTCCTCACTCCTCCTCTGGTTTGCCTGGGACTGAAAAATTTTCTTGCAATATATTTAAATGCTAAAACTCAGACAAACTAGGATGAGTTGGTCAGCCTACTAACAGTAAGTTAGTAGTTTTAACAGTTGTTAAAAGTTATAATCAACATAAGTGGCTGAGATTATACTTAGGAGTAACAGTGATATAGAAATATAACTGTGTATTTTTGCTTTCTGCTTTCCAAGGAAAAAAGGAGCTTGTGTGTGTGCGTGTGTGTGTGTGTGTGTGTGTGTATGTGTATGTGTGTGTATACATATTTTGTACCCAGATTCTTGCACAAGCTTAAACTTTGTGATGATCCACCAAAAACCTTTATCTTTGTCAATATTTATTTAAACTGTTTAAATTTAAACTGATAAAGTAAAAAATATTGATTGATTAATTTGCATATAGCAACAATGGATGCATTATGAATTAATCATCTTTGGTATTATAAAATAAGTCTAAACTTGCAGACCCCTTAAGATGTATTTTAAGGTAAGTTGTCAGTTTGTCATAGAATATAAATGAGCATAATAAAAGGAAAACCTGAAAAGAGATTTTTATGTCTTCTTGTTTATAATATCTGAGTCTGAAACTTATGAAATATGCTAAAATTTTAGCAAATTTTGCCTAATTTTGGTGGACTCATTTTCATTATTTATCATTTATTTCCTTTGTAACATGAAGGAGTATTCTTTTTTCTATACAACCTGCCTAGATTCTCTGTTTTACCAGAGTCATTTTTTGTTCTTTATGTTGACTTTATCAAGCCTTTTTTATTTAAGAAAATCAAAATTTCTCCCTTATAAAAGGGCCAAAGTTCTTTATAGTCATATTACTTTGTATGTTTATTATTAAATATTTTACTGTCACTTAAATAAAATGTGTAACCACATATTGTTTCTCAGGCACCCATGATTCTGTTTTAGTCAGTCTCCAAATCTCTAACAACTTTTTTGTTTTGGTTTCCCCAAATCAAATCCCAACTACAGAAAAAATAAAATAAAACATCCAAGATATCTTTTGTACTAAAAACTGATTTTGAAATACCCTGAAGTGCCCTGAAAAAGTCACAAAAATTTGTTCTTTCACCTTATAAATAATGGGGTGTTGGAAATAATTAGGCTTATTTGATAAAGCTGGAATGGAAGAGATAGTAAGTCAGAGGATGTGCTTAGTTTTCCTTAAGTTCAATTTATATAGATAGTCTTATTAATATCAATATTTTAGAAATCATATTCTTTATGAGAAGTCCCTAGAAATTTATCAGTGCCTTCACTTTTCATAGTATCTTTTAAATTTAGGTAAAACACTTACATAGCTAGTATGAACAGTCTATCAAATTTTCCTACACATATCAGAGCAGTAGTAATTTGTCTAATGATAATAGACAACAACAGTATGTTATTGGTCATAATTTTAGTTATTAATATTTAAAATGTTAATTTGTTCACAATCTTCTTTAATTTGAATATAGATCTTCTAGGCCAGTGGGTTTCAATTGAGGAATATTCATCCAGCTTACCTACAAAGTTTTATAAAAACACAAATATCTACAGTCTATTTCACAGTTGAAGAATTTATTTGGTTGATATTTTATTAATGATATGTACTGAGTATATTACATAACATAATTTTACATCATAGCATATATTATAATTTCTATATATGTATAATGTCTCAGAATTATTCCATGTTACACATCAACTTTTTCCTTTGAAAAAATTATGTTTTTCCATTTTTATAAATCATACGCAATATTCACTGTGTTCTTTGACATGCTACTTAACTATAATTGGACACTTTTTTTTCCTAAAAATTCTTTTGAAATGGCTTTATTATCTTGTTTAGCATACCACAAAAACTACCAAATTTCCTTGTCAGTTATATTATTCTTGTCATAAATTCTCATCAGAACTTTTACACTTGAAAATTACCAATAATAAATTTAATCACAGCCATTTTAATCTCTTTTACCTACAGATGGGTTTTGCTTAACTCTCATGCTTTTGTAAAAGTTGTGCAATGAACTACAGGCCAGGGTTTGTTTCTTGAGCAAAGAGGGACTATCTCATGGAACGGTATTATTCTAGATATTTCAGGATATTGACACTTCAAAGAATAGATTCTTGAGATAGGCTGTTGATGCCGTCACTTAGAATACTTTCAGATTCTTTCAGTAGACTGACTCAGGATTTCCCAGAATGTTTTAGTCAAAAAGCAGACAAATTCTTTAGACTATTCATCCAAGATTCAGTTAAACAGTAATTGTTTCATAGGGCTGAAGGAACAGATAAGGGGTGACCATATTTATTTATTTGGAATATGTTGATGACACTTTAATGTTCTATTTTCTAAATAGATAAGAAAGCCCTTTGCTTCTTAAGCTATCTAGAAATCATAACAATTTAGTACACTCAGTTTTTGTAAACTGAAATGAAACATCTTTAAATGTATTATTCTGACCAGGTGCGGTGGCTCACTACTGTAATCCTAGCACTCCGGGAGGTTGAGGTGGGAGGATTGCTTGAGCTCAGGAGTTCCAGAACAGCCTGAGCAAGAGCGAGACCCTTCTCTCGACTAAAAATATAAAAATTAGCCAGGTGTCGTGGTGTGTGCCTGTAATCCCAGCTAATCGAGAGGCTGAGCCAGGAGAATCACTTGATCCCAGGAGTTTGAGGTTGTTGTGAGGTAGGCTGATGCCACAGCACTCTACTCAGGGTAAGGGAGTGAGACTCTGCCTCAAAAAAAAAAAATAAATAAAATAAATAAAATAAAATAAAAAATAAAAGTCTTATTGTATCACCCTTTTCCCAAATCAGAAATTTTCCTTGAGTCTCCTTGCTTTCAATGTCAATATATTTGCACAGATTCATTAAGAATCTATCTTCTTTTATAATCAAAATATAATGGGAAAAATTCATTAGGCAACTAAGCTTTGCCTGAAATATCACATTTGACAATGATGCTCATTTAATCAGATAAGCAAGCTACTTTAAAGAACTAAGATCTATTTATGGTGCCAATACTTGTAAATCCCTTTCATAAAAATTAGCTTACCTTGCAGGGTCTCAGATTTTTAGGTAGCAAGAAAAATCACTTTCTAGCACGCAAGAAATCTCAAAGTATTTGGGGAAATTTCAAAGGAGAAAAATTGTCTCAAATTCATAGGTATCCCAGGTAATATCTGGTGGAGAGATTTTCATGGACTTGGATTCTTAGAATCCAAGATTTTGATAAATTCATTTTGTTACAAATTCAAATTGTCCTTGTACAAACTTCCAGCAAAGTAAAATTAAGAAGAATCATCTCTAAATAAACTTTCTTGTTCTACCTATGTAAATACAAAGACAAACCTAATGAAACCAGCCTTAATTTGTGCTGAATACTCTTTCGTTAAGTATTTTTTTAATCACAAAGGGGAGAGTGTTATGAAAATTGAAATAAGCAAAAGAAAAACAAAAAGGAAGAAAAGATTACTGAATGTCTATAGTGGAAAACTGCATTGTTTAGAACAAACTCTTATAGATGATTCTATCCTTTCTCTGCTACTGGACTGTTTTATACTCAACTCACAGAAATGCAAAATAATTCTCAACTATAGACATGGAAAGAAATTATTTCTGGTGAAGGTTCAATTGACTTTTCCTTTACAGGATGGAAAAAGACATTTTTATGTCTCCTTGTACATCACTTTAACTTTCCTTTATTATGTATAAATTTGCACTTTTTGACATCTCCTTTGAACTGATTGTATCATCTGCCTGGTTTCCCCATTAAAATTGAGTTAAACAAAATCTTTAACAAATTAAAAAATATGTAAAGTAATTTTATAAGTTTTCTGTACGAATTAGAACCTAAAATTGATAAATGTTAAAATGATTCAGACTTCAATTCCCATATTTAAGATACTATAGCAGACATGCCCCAAAATTCAACAAGCTCAGTATTTATTATCACAATCATAGTGCTTTCTTTGTGATAATACTAAATGACATCTGATCTTTTCCCAAGTTTGTCTTTTGAATCATCATTTTTAAATCATCATACTATTTTCTGAAGCATGCGTTACTGTGTGCCTACTGCTGTTCACTTGCTTTCCTGGGTCTGTTGACTGCAAAGCATTCTCAGTGATAAGGTTTGAACTTCAGCAGGCACGGCTGTATTGATTCTACAAGACTCTGCTTACAAGGATTTATTCTTTTGGGTTCAGCCCCACATCAGACTGAGTCATCCTATATCAAATCTCAAAAAGGAATAATACTTCACCTAGGTGAGATTACAACACTTGCCAGCACAGGGCATATTTAAGAAAATTGTGTTACTGAGGATGAGGATATTATGGGAAGGAGGAAAGAAATTAGTTAAAAAGTAGTTTATGAAATGCATTTGAAGTTTTTCTTGTCAGAATCAAAATATAGGGTTTCCCAAAAGTCTCCACACAAAGGAAAAATTGTGTAAAATTTTGCAATGAATATTTTGTAAATAAAGGTACATTTAGCTACAATTTCCCATCTTCCCCATGTATGGTGACTTTTGGTACAGCCTGTATATCTTCTGTTTTTAATGGTAACTCCCAGTATTCAGCTTTCATTATATTAGGTTATTAAGTATGGAATGTCCATCTTTTTTTAGAGTACTAAGTTTGGTAATTAATATCTCTCACATTTCACTTTAACATTTCTTGTTGTTGCCTTGTGTGTGTGTGTGTGTGTGTGTGTGTGTGTGTGTGTGAGACGGTACATCCTCATTCTTTCAAATGCACATTTTGGCTACTGCATATCATTCAAATTTTTTTTGAGCAATTTTTGTGAAACCATGGGTAAGTAAAAATTTGTGTTATTTTCAAATATGAGTTCTGTCGTGGAACCAATGCAGCACAGACAGCTTGAAATATCAATGGAGTGTTTGGGAAGGATGTGGCTATTGAATGCACAGCACATCTGATGGTTTGAGAAGTTCCATTCTGGTGATTTTAATCTTGAAAATGAGCCACGTGGGTGATCCGAGATCCAGGTGGACAATGAGCTGAAAGCTGTAGTGGAAGAGAATCCATCTCAACCTATGCATGAATGAGCAGTTAGGTTTGACATTACTATTCCAGCAATATTGGACCATTTGAAACAAATCAGCAAAGTAACGAAGCTGGATAGATGGGTACTACATAGAGAATTTGTCTCAAAGCTTGCCTTTCTCTGCTGTCACGACATAAAGTTGAACCATTTATTTACACAATATTGTTATGTGTTATGAAAAATGGATTCTGTTTAACAATTGCAAGCATTTGGCACAATGGTTGGAAAAAGATGAAGCACCAAAACACAGTCCAAAATAGAATATACATCAAAAAAAGCTAATGGTGTCTGTTTGGTGGTCCAGCGTCGGTATTATCCACTACAGCTTCATGAAACCTGGTCAATCAATTACAGTGGATTTCTACTGCCACCAGTTGGATGAAATGATGAGGATGCTTACAATTAAGCAGCCAACAGATTGGTCAATAGAGACAGGCCAATCCTCTTGCAAGACCACGTGTCACAATAAACGACATTCTTCAAACTACAGAGACTGGACTTGGAAATTCTGTCATCCACCATATTCACCAGACCTTGCACCAACTGCTTACTACTTCTTCCAGGCTTTGGACCACCACTTCTTGAAAGGCATTCGATTCTCAACAAGCTGTGGAAAACGCCTTTTGTTATTTCATCGCCACTTGCTCTCCAGGCTTCTTTGCTGCTGCCATAAGAAAGCTACTATTAAGATGGCAAAACTGTGTTGATAGTTTAGGCACAAACTTTGATTAATTGTGTTGCAATTTGTTTGAGATATAATAAACTAAACTTTTGATTAGAAAATGGACATTTCATATTTAATGACCTAAAAATGTATGTCTGTATTCATACATATGTTAATATTTTTTTTCAAAATTGTTTCAAGTTTTACTCTTTACAGTTTATAAGCAAATGAATGCTGAAGGTAGGTGTGTTTACAAAGGTAATTGGAAGAAAATAGATGATACAGAAATGAAAAATGAATGAATTATACAGAGTATTTTCATTGGTGTTCATAAATCTAGAAATAAATTTTTTTTACACTTAAGGAGCAAAGAAGATGGCAGCCTTCATGTCAACAAAATTCTGACTTGTATAAAAATTTCAAATGTGTTGCATTTTGATAATGCCAAACCCATGAGAACCAGGAATATACTAAAACTTATTAAAGAAATATTTAAAATCTGAAACCAATATTTATGGCATGGATATGCTCCAGGCTCCTGCATAGTAGTTATGGGCAATTAGTAGAATTACAGTGGCATTGCCAATTTTGAGTATCAATGCCTTAAAAAGCAGGAAAGTACGCAATAAAAATCTGAATTTGCTATGCTTAAAATTGATTAAATTCTTCTCTTTTTTTTAGAAAGGTGGATTTTTAATTGTCTCATTGATTTTACTAAAAATTGTTTCACCAAGAATCCTTTGTTCTCATGATTTTTTTTTATTCTGGATTGTTTTGTTCTTTACGTATTTTTTTTTTTATTTCAGGATATTATGAGGATATAAACATTTTGGTTACATTTTACATCTTTGTCTCACAAGCAAAGATTAGAGACAGGCTCTTCCCCTCCACAATGCTCACCGCATCCATTAGTTGTGAGTTTACCTCCCCAACGCCCTAATCTCTGAAGAATATTACTACTGTGTGAGCACCACAGTGTTGATCAGTCAGTGCCAATTAGATGGCGAGTACATGTGGAGCCCATTCCTCCGATCTTGTGATACCTCACTTCGGACAATGGGCTCAACATCTAGCCAGGAAAATATAAGAGGTGCTAGATTACTGTCATTTCTTATTATTGAGTAGTATTCCATTGCATACATACACCAAATTTTAACAATCCACTCATGAATTGATGGGCACTTGTGTTGTTTCCACATCCTTGCAATAGTGAATTGTGCTGCCATAAACATTAGGGTGCAGATGTCTTTATTATAAAATGTCTTTTGCTCTTTTGGGTAGATGCCTAATAATGTCATTGCTGGATTGAATGGTATTTCTATTTTTATCTCTTTGAGGTATCTCCAAATTCTTTTCCACAGAGGTTGCACTAATTTGCAGTCCAACCAGCAGTGTATGAGTGTGACACATGTACCCGAATGTTTATAGCAGCACAATTCACAATTGCAAAGATGTGGTAACGACCCAAGTGTCCATTAATACATGCGTGGATTAATAAAATGTGGTATATGTATACTATGGAGTACTATTCAGCTTTAAGAAACAATGGTGATATAGCACCTCTTGTATACTCCTGGATAGAATTGGAATGCATTCTACTAAGTGAAGTATCCCAAGAATGGAAAAAGAAGCACCACATGTACTCACCATCAAATTGGTATTAACTGATCAACACATATCTTATATATAAGAATAATGTCTATTGGATGTAGGGCAGGGGGGAGCGAGGAGGAGGGGACGGGTATTTGCATACACAAAGAGTGCAATGTGCACCATCCAAGGGATGGACATGCTTGAAACTCGGACTTGGGGGGAAGGGCGGAGGCAAGGGCAATATACGTAACCTAAATATCTGTACCCTCATAATATGCTGAAATAAAAAAATAAAAAGTAATTGAAAGACATTTCTTCTTAAAAAATTCTATGATCTTATATGGAGAAATAAACAAGTTTTTCCTAAAAAAAAAAAAAAGTGTTCCTATCTCTCCACATCCTCGTCAGCATTTGTTATTTTGGGATTTTTTGATAGAAGCTGATCTCACTGGGGTTAGATGATATCTCATTGTGGCTTTGATTCACATTTCTCTAATGAGTAGAGATGTTGAGTATTTTTTATATGTTTGCTGGTCAATATTTTGTCTTATTTTGAAAATTTTCTGTTCATTTCCTTTGCCCATTTATTGATGGGGTTGTTTGGTTTTTTCTTGTTGATTTTTTTAAGTTCTAGATAGATTCTTGTTATCAGCCCTTTATTGGATGTGTTGAGAGCAAATATTTTCTCCCATTCTGTAGGCTATCTATTCTCTCTAATTATAGTTTCCTTGGCTGTGCAAAAACTTTTAAATTTGATCAGATCCCATTTATTTATTTTTATTGAGGAGGTGATTGCTTTGGGGATCTTCTTCAAAAATTCTTTGCATAGGCCAATGTCTGAAAGGGTCTTCCCAAGATCTTCTTCTAGAATTCTTAAGGTTTCATGCCTTAGGTTTAAGTCTGTTATCCATGTTGATTTGATTTTTGTGAGAGGTGGGGATACAGTTTCAATCTTCTGCATGTAGCTATCCAATTTTCACAGCACCATTTACTGAAAAGAGATTCTTTTGTCAGTGTATATTTTTGTCTGTTTTGTCAAAGATTAGATTACCATATGCAGATGGTTTCATCTCTGGATTCTCAGTCCTGTTCCAAAGGTCTATGTCTCTGTTCTTGTGCCAGTACCATGCTGTTTTAATTACTATAGCCTTGTAGTATAATTTGAAGTCTGGTAGACTGATACCTCCCAGTTTGTTCCTTTTACTTAAGATTGCTTTGGCAGTACGAGGTCTTCTCTGGTTCCATACAAAGTATAGAATTATTTCTTCTAGATCTTAAAGAATGATTATGGTACTTCGATAGGGATTTCATTAATTCTGTAGGTCACTTTAGGTAGTATGGACATTTTAATGATATTGATTCTACCAATCCATGAGCAAGGTAGATTTTTCCATCTGTTTACATCTTCTACAATTTCTTTTGTTAATATGTTTTGAGACACAGTCTCACTCTGTTGCCTGGGCTGGAGTACAGTGGTGCAATCATAGCCCACTTGAGCCTCAAACTCCTGGGCTCAAGTAATCCTCCTGCCTCAGCCTCCTTAGCAGCTAAGACTACAGATATACACAACCATACCAGGCTAATGTTTTTTGTTTTTAATTAATTTATTTTTTTCATAGAGACAAGGTCTGTCTCTGTTGTCCAGGCTGGTCTCAAACTCTTGGAATCGAGCAATCCTCCCATTTCAGCCTCCCAAAGTGCTGGGATTACAGTCGCAAGCCACAACACCCAACCTGAATACATTTGAATATGTCAAAAATCTCTAGTTAAAGTAAAAGAATATTCTATGCAGCAATAGAAAGCTGGCTGGCACATCACTTAGTAGACTTATAAATACTGTAAGATGTTTTCTTTATTATTTTACTTCTAATTTTTTTTTTAGAATAGCAAACTTTCCCCTATTTGTAATAAAATAACTTTTCACCTCCCATATACTTAAATGCCAAATAAGCCTATTTTGTTTCCAGGCCTTGAGAATATTACTATATCTCTAAATATAGTCTGTTCTTGAAGTGTTTTTCAAATCTAAATTTAAAATCAAAGTGATGAGTAAGATTTCACAGGATGTTCTGAATAACTCTGTACCTCAGCTGGACCTAATGCCATCTCATTGTTTTGCATTGTTTTCAATACATACTTTAAATGACTCATTTCTTGAACTTCTGTTCAATATTTTCCAAAAGAGTTCAATAAAATTATGCACACTTAGGTTCTTGGTGTTCTAACGATTTTTTTCTTAGCAGTTTTAAATTTCATAGCATCTATAGAAAAAAAGGTAGATTGAATTGATATGCATTATTTTACACAGAAGAGTTGAATCTTATGTCTTTACGCTGCCTGCATAGGTTGTTTAATTCTATTTTGGGCCAAGGAAGCACATTTATATCATCAGAAAATAATAACAGTCCAAGAAAACATCTATCAATTTGCAAATTGTCAAGGGATTCTGGGCATTGGAGCGTGAAGGTGGAGAGAAGGAGGAAACATGATTGCTGGTTACAACTGTGTTCAAATGCTGTTTTAATATTGAGAATCACAGATGAAATATAAGTCAGTTAACTTACTGAACTTAACTCTAGCCTTGCATTTGGATCCAGTAGTGCAGATAGAGCTGTTAAAGACTTGCATTGATTTTTATGGTTTTAATTAGACTTGGGACCATTTTCTAGATTCCCTGATGAAGAACTGGTGATCTGAGCCAAAGCTAATCTGGTTGAGATTTTTTTCTCATAACTCCCTAGTATGAGTTAATATTGGACCCTTTGTGTTTTGTTTAACTATCAAACAGACCTAAGCAATAATAGTGAGTTCCCTTTGTGAATGATGCTTGTTTTCACTTAAAAAAAATGAGTGTATTACTTGTCATTTTATTTGTCTGAGATACTTCATATAAGCCATGAAAAAGAAATCAAGAAATATCCATGTAGAGCACTAAGATTGAATGGCTGATACTATATTGGTAATATTCTTTTTGTTTTTTTCTTTTTGGTGATGGGAGAGTCAGAGAAAAAAGAAGGAATTATAAAATTAACAGTTACTGAAAGGATGTCTTTTACAAAGGTTTTTAAATGATACCTACAAATATTTCTGATACCAATTACACAGAATTAGGCCAAGCCTCGCAGGTTAAGGGCAACATCCTCTACATTATGGTGGTCCCCAACATTTTGTCACCAGGGACTGATTTCATAGAAGACAATCATTCTACAGACCTGCGGTGGGGGATGGCAAGCAATGGGGAGAAGCTGTAAATACACATGAAGCTTTGCTTGTTCTCCCACCTCTCACCTCCTGCTGTACAGCCTGGTTCCTAACAGGCCACTGATCTCTACCAGTATAAAGCCTGGGGGTTGGGGACCACAGCTCTACAAGACTGCCCTCACTTCAGACACCAGCCCAAAGTTTTGGGGTTCCCAGGGCCATCCTCATTTCTAACCAACTGATTCCAAATTTGGACATTTGTATAATCCACTCAGGTTCAATAATTCACTGGGATGACTCACATAACTTAGGAAAGCATTATTCTCATGATTACAGTTATATTATAGCAAAAGGATACAAATCAAAATTAGCCATAAGAAGAAATACATAGGGCACAATCTGGGAGAGTCCTAAACATAAAGATTCTATTGTCTTCTCCCTGTGGAGTCAGGATAAGTCCCGGCATATTAATGTGTGAATAAATGCAGAGTATATTAGACAGGGATGCTCACCCAAACCTCCATGTTCAGAGCTTTTACCGAGGTTTGATTATATGGGTTTGGTTGATTGAATCATTGGCCAAACAGTTGAATGCTATCTCCAGCACCTCTTTCTGTCTCTAGAGGTCAAGCTGAAATCACATAACCCAAAGCACTGACCTTCTAATCATGTGGTTCACCATTCTGCAATGGCCAGGCCCCATCCTGAGTCATCTTGTTACTATAAACTCTCAAGAAACCCACCGTTAGTCACCTTCCTAACACAAACCACTATAAATTAAACAGATTTTCCTATCGCTCTGGAAAATTCCAAGGTTCTAGAAGCTACACACCCCACCCCCCACCAGGAACCAGGGACAAAGGGTGACCAAATTCTTTATTAGTTGAACATATATATTTGACATACACAGAAGAAATTTATAATGCTTTCCATGATGTTTTATAATTCATGACATTAATAAGCTCTTTCAAGTCTTTGAGACGTGTTAGTGGCTGTATCATTTATGTGGTTTTAAGACTACAAGAGGCCACAACAACTAAATAAAACTTTTTTGTGTTAGAATAAACAAATTCTATTGCTTCTCTTTTTTATGCATTATTCAATCATGTTTGTATCTAAATGAAAAGGAGAATAATAATATAACAGCCAAAAATGTTTTCTGGTAACATGTTCACTCTAACAGAATTCTATAGGTCTTCCTTTTAGCTATACTGACAGCTGTTGTTCAAATGGTAGAACCAACATGGTTGCAAGATAACCAGAACTTCTCTCCAGAAGAAACCTTGGACTATCTTTTGTTTTCCTAGGAATATGTTGAGATATTATACTATTTATATGGCATAAAATCAGCATTTATGCCATATTTTTTCCTGATGAATAGTTTTTATTATATTTTTGTGTACATTGGATTATTCTCTCAATATAATAATTTTTCTTTTTCTGTGGAAAGACTTTTTCTGTTTTTCTCAAATCTGAAAAGATCTCCATGATTCTCTCCAATACTTGGAGCCCTGCTCCATCCTATAGCATTTCTAAGCCACCTTGACAGACATATATTTTACTCTATAGGCTTCTGTGAAAGCAACTGAAGAGTTTGAAAATTCCACATCATATGCAGCTGTTTCATATATGTGGGTCTCTCTTCCAGTGAAATCATCAATTACTTAAGGATTGAATAGTAATTTAAATTTAGTATAGTGTTATCCATGGAAGAATAATGAAAAACACATAGGTGGAATTAAATATATGTGTATTTGCATCTCCAAGTTATATTGTTCAGTTTGTCTATTTCTCATAGGTAAAATTTTTCATGTGAAGCCTTTCAGTGCTATGGAGGACTTTTAAAGAATATCTTGTGGTCATTAAGATTCATATTTATAATATTATGTGAGTCACATACATGATGTACTAGGAAATTCCTCTTGAGGATACAAAAATACACGTATGATCTGCTTCTATCCAGAGCTGAGTGGATCAGGGCTGTGGAAGGGGCAAGCTATAGACACATTCCATACAGTTGCACGTGTTTGTTTAGGAAAGATTGGAAGAAGACAGATCAAGTTCTCTCAAAGAGCTGTGACAGCTCATAGATTTTGAACATAAAATATGCATGGTTAGTACTATTGGTTGCCATATATAGGAGCATCTAGAGACTGAACTTCAAGGAGTAACAGCCTTCTACTAGGCTTGTCTGCATATGTTTCTTGCCCATTCACTTCGCAGTTTTTCTGGTTTGTCATCCTAGAGTAGGTAACTTCCCAACTTTAAAATCCTTTATAATTTCCCTTTGTCTACCAGATAAAATACGATATGAACTTTAAAGCCCTCAAGAAATTAGTTAAAAAATCAATTTTGAGTTTTCTAGCTTACAGTACCCTTTGTGTACTAAAGAGTTTCACAGATGTTGCTATTCTTTGTTCCTGGGATGCATATGCATTAGTTTGCTCATTTAATTATCTGTGCCTAAAATGACCCTGCTGCCATGTCTTATCTCCATTGCCTACAATTCTAACTTTCCTTGAACATTGAGCTCAAACATCATCTTCATACAGGCTTCTATGACCCTTCCCATCATCCTCATCCAAAGCATGCGAGGAACTTTTGGAATGCTGGTAGTGATCTGCTTCCTGATGTGGACGCTGGTTGCATGTATGACTTCAGTCTGCAAAACTTCGTCACATATACACTTAAAATGTGTGCAGTTTTATGTATTTATGTTATTTTCTTCTCAGCTTTACTGAGGAAAATTTGAGAAATAAAATCGTATATAGTTAAGGTGCACGATATAATGATTTTATACATGTACACTTTGAAATGATTATTGCAGTCAAGTTATTTAACATGTCCATCATCTCTCACGGCTATCATTTTTTTTGTGTGTGTGGTAAGAACACTTATGATCAACTCTCTTAGCTAATTTCAAGTATATGACACAGTATTATTAACTATAATCACCATGCTGTGCACTAGATCCCTAAAATTTATTCATCCTATCAGATATGTATCTGTTACTTTGAAATCAATAAATAAACTGACCCAGATCTACAATAAATATTCAAATGTCAGTGTCAATGAGTATTAAAGCATTTCAGAAGCAATGAAGCACTGTACCTCACACTCTCATAGAAATATTACTTTTATTCAAAGTATTAATGGTAATATTTTATTGAGAGAAAATACATGTATCATTAATAAATGTTGTAAAATTTTTATATATAAAAGAATCTTTCACTTACAGCCAAACATTTTCTCATTCTTCTCTGAAGTGGTATATAATCGTGTTTCTCTTATGACATTATTGTTACGTCTTGTTTGTTAATATGAATGTATATATACCAATACCCAGTTTCTCCTATTATTATAGTCTCTTATTGTTTTTCTTCCTTACATTAATTTGGTAGATTTGTTACAATTAATGAATCAATATTATACATTAGTATTAAGTGAAGTTCTTACTTTAAATAAACAAAATATGGATATTTAACACACATTCATATAATGTATATTTATATATTGTATAAATGTCTATATATACAAAATATTAAATTGAAACAAAGGTCCATAATTTCACCTAATTAAAAACCTAGTTTACTTAAAATTTACTGAAAAAAAATATTAACAAGACACCAGCTTTCATTCCTCTAAAACATAGGTTTTAATTAACTTTATCATTTTCTAAAATGCATGAACTAACAAAGCTTCATTGACTTAATACAGTTGGTCTCCAACTTAAGATGGTTCAACTTAATGATTTTTCACCTTTAAGATGGTGAGAAAGTGATATACATTCAGCAGAAACTATACTGTGAGTACCCATACAACCATTCTGTTTTTCACTTTTAGTACAGTATCTAATAAATTACATGAGGTATTTAACATGTTATTATTACAAAATAGGCTTTGTGTTTGATGACTTTGCCCAAATGTGTATAAGTGTTCTTAGCACATTTAAGGTAGGTAAGTTCAGTAGGTTAGGTTCAATAAATGTTTTTTTGTCTTCTAATATTTTCAATCTATGATGAGTGTATCCAATTCAATCCCATCTTAAGTTGAGGAGCAACTATACTGGGGCTCAATTACAGTTATACCTGGGGATCCCACTAAATTTAAACATAGTACCTTTTATAATCTTAGAAGAGTAACAAAAAATATAATAGAGAAAAAATAGGTATATATCATTTTAACTGTAGCATTGACTAAATATCCCATAGTTATAGTATATTGGCCAAAAATATCCCTTAGTGGGCATATATACTTTGACATAATGAGTAATAAATTAGAATTAAATTAAATCTTTGACACTTACCAAATTGCTTGACAAAATGGAACTTCATTGACATCCATTTAAAATAGTCGATTTGGCCCAAGTGAGTTAAAACAGGGCCTTTAAAGAATAAAATTTATATAAGACATAATTAATAAGCTAAATTTTCTATACAATTTTCATGTTGTCACAGGACAAATGATTGTTTGAACAGTAAAGCATATGAGTTAAAATGGTGGATTTTTAAAATAAATTGCAAAATAATTGCCAAATTTATTTAATGTCAAGTAATCACAATCTTTTTTAAATAAGGATTTATTTTATTTTATTATTTATTTATTTATTTATTTTAGAAACATAGTCTCTCATTCCGTTGCCCAGGCTGGAGTAGAGTGCAGCGACATTATCATAGCTCACTGTAAACTCAATCTCAAGCACCTGGGCTCAAGGCAAACTCCTGCCTCAGCCTCCCAAGTAGCTAGGACAACGACAGGTGCACTCCGTCACACCTGACTAATTTCTTTTATTATCATTATTTTTGTAGAGACAAGGTCTCTCTCTATTGCCCAGACTGGTCTTGTACTCCTGGCCTCAAGCCATCCTTCAGCCTCAGCCTTCCAAAATGCTGCGATTATGGGCACGAGCCACTGCACCTGGCCTACTCACAGTCTTAAGCAGTATTTTATGAGATCCCAGTGCATCTAGTCTGTCGTTTGCAGATCAGTTTTACTGAGTTTATAAGTTAATAAAGGCTATGATTTTAACAATACGAGGGTAAAGCAAAAGGCAAGATTACCACAGTTTTTTCTTTATAAGATAATTAATGGATACATATCACTTTCTCATTTCCTTCACAAGCATTCTAAAAAATGGAACAACAGTATTTCATGGAACTTGTGCTGAAGCAATGAAAGAACCAGAAAAAAAATATAATCATAGTAGAATATACAGCGCCACCCTGGGACGTGAAAAACATCAAAGCAACTGGATATTTTATTCATTTGCTTTACTTTTCAATGAGGAAAAGAGATGTTTATTTTCACAAACAAGACATATTTTCTCATCATGAGTATTTCTCCATAACTTTTAGATATCTTATTTTGAACAGTGTGTCAATAAATATTTAATGAAATATATTTCTGAAAGAAACATACCAATCATGCACCCCAAAGGTAGCAGCTACTGGAAGATGTCCAGGATCCCATCCACCAGCTCAACGTATCCTCGAAGTTTCGCCTGGGATTCACAAGAGTGCAGATCAAACTTAAAATCATTTCTTTGAGATAGGAAGGCAGCACCACCTCAGTTTTTAAATAATTTTCTATCTGGGCATCTCTTTGCAGGTTTAGGCTTTACTCTTCCAGCTCCAGTGTCTTGAAAATATTTTATTCTTATTGTTATCTATTAGTATCAAACTTTCTTAACAACTCTGCAATTTTTTTCCCCTTGAGAGAGACTTACATATTTTCATCTAAGAGGTAGAAATTAAGCAAAGAAGATATTCTACATGGCTACAGGCATAACTGAGTAGCAACTGGAGGCATGGAATTGAAAGTGAAGTTCTAGCTGATTGCACATGGGAGAGAAGGCGGATGAGTTTTCCTCATATGAGAAAAATGTAGGTTTAATAAATTCATTCTTTGTAAATTTGACCTACACATCTAAGAAGACTAATTATTCTCTGTCATGTTGACATCCTTTTGAAAAAAAAAATGCTATTAGTGCTAACTGCAACTGAAAATACCTATTCTGCAAAATTCTAACAAAGAGACCTTCACAAATGTCATGCAAATTTTACGTGTATAAATAAATATTAAAATAAGAACCACAAATTTAGATGAAGGAAGAAATTCAGAGGAAACAAACACTAATAACAAAATTTAGTAAAAACATAGATGATACACATAAGTATAGAAGATAGCTTATACCGGGCTTATGGATAAACAGCTTGATGAAACTAACAGTGTTTTGAAAATACCCCTGATCTTTTCAGTAACTGAAAACAAAATATAATCATACTTAAAAATTTAATCTCATAGTTTAAAATAATATCGATTTCTTATGAATTTAATGTAAATGATTTGATGTTTCCCTTATGCCCGACAAGCTCTCTTGAATAATAGTTGTTACATTAAGCTAATTTTACAAATTCAAGCATAGAGGAGTTGCTATGCCAAGAGGAATTGTTATGCCAAGTGATTCTGAAATATTGAAAATTGTTGGTTTTTTTCTAAAACTAAAGTATAGGCTTGTAGAAGTCAAGTGCAGAAAATTAACAATGTGAATTAAAATCAGCTGAAAAATTCTGCCAAAAAACCCACAAAACAGTTGAAGTCAGAAGGAGAACAGAATGAGAAAGTTCAAAATATATCTCATCAGTTTCAAAAGGAGAACCAGGCAAATTTAACCAAAAGAAAGTAATACAGCCATAATTAACATTAGACAAAACTATCCTTTAAAGGAAAAAATACTACCAGTGAAGGGAACATTATAAAATAACAGGATATTACATTTGTAAATTTATATTGTTTAATATCAGTCTCAAAATAAATAGCATACAAATAAAAAGAACTACAAAGAGAAATTGACAAATCCACCAACACTGTGGGAAATTTCCAATACATTATCTTTTAGTAATTAATATTTGAGGTAGGCTGGGCACAGTGGCTCACACCTGTAATGCTAGCACTCTGAGAGGCCAGGGAAGGAGGATCGCTTAAGCTCAGGACTCTGAGACCAGCCTGAGCAAGAGCGAGACTCGTTTCTCCTAAAAGTATAAAAGTTAGCTGGACACAGTGGTGTGCACCTGGAGTCCCAGCTACTCAGGAGGCTGAGGCAGGAGGATCTCTTGAGCCCAGGAGTTTGAGGTTGCACTGAACTATGATGATGTCACTGCACTCTACCCAGGCATGAATTTATTTCAAAACTCTGTCTCAAAAAAAAAAAAAAAAAAAAGTAGGTAAGGAAGGTAGGTAGGTAAGAAAAACCAATAATATGCAAATAATTTGAATAATAAAACAAACAACTTTGATTTAGTTAATATATATAGAATCTTGCATCCAGTAATTGGGAAATATACATTATTTTCAAATACACACAGAAAATATTTACAAAAATGGACTATATATCTTAAATTTTTCAAGGAATTAGTATTGTACACAACACATTTTCTGACCATAGTGTAATTACATTACTTAAATTGTGGCAGGAATTCTGATTCTCCTATCCATCCTAGTCATACAGTTAAATCACATTTTCACGCCCCTTATATTTAGGAGACTCAGCTCTGTTCTAATGAATACGGGCAAAAGTGACACATGTACTTTCAGGCCTGATCACAGAATATCCTGTGCAATCTTCCATAATCTTCCTTTCTCTTCATTACAAACATACAGGGCTACACGTTGAGAATATTGATGATTTAAAAGGGAAAGAGCTTTCTTTCTGTGTCGTACATAGAAACACATATGTTGGACTTTGAATAAAAAATAAATTTGTATTCAACCCTCTGGGGGAAAAAATGAGTTAATGATAGAACTACACGAACCTACATGACTACTTCCATTCACAAAATATTCGTAGAAACTTTCCCCCTATTTATTAGGAATAAAAGTCTTGAAATTTTGATTTAATTTCAAGCGTTAGTTAAATTCTAAACAAAAAATAAAATTCAACTGACATCATCTTTCTTACTGCTGAGATGCTCTTATAGCTAATATCCTATATATGTATATCTGTTACTGTGAACAAAAACCACTCCAAGTTATATTCTAGCCACTATAATATGTGTAGTCATGTTCAGGTGCTCATTGAATTTCTGATGGTTTTGATTATGAGGATTTGATTCTAGAGATTTCTATCATGATATCCCTGAATTTAATGGCTTGAAGTAATATATAATTGATTTCTTACAAACTTTTCACATTTATTTTAATACATAGTAAACACTTGATTAAAATCCTTTGAAAGAATCAATGAATGTATGCCTAGATATCAACAGAATGGAGTCGTACTCATTTCAGCTGTTTCCGAATAAGCTGTCAGAAAAATTTGTTTCTGAGGCAAAACTTATTTGAAGGTAAAAAACTGATGCTAGAATGTTCACTCAGGTGAAACCTTTTGTTTATCTGTGATTCCGTATGAAGGATAAAGAACTTCTGGGATCCATTAAGCTTTAGGGAGAGCATGAATTTTGAAAGGTCTGAGAGTTGTTGAATTAAAATAATATCCAAAATGTTTTGATTATATGCATTTTATAGGAAGAAAATATAATTTATCAAATTCTGACGAATATGCATGAAACATTAAAAAAAATCAAGAACTAGACTTTTATGTAAAGTGTCTCACTTCTTCACATTAATTAGGGATTTTATTTTGGTTAAAGGAGAACATATGTGATAGTCACAGAATGTAAAATAGCAGAAGTTGAAAATAAAATTTATATTTTCCCAAAATTTTACTTTTTAAATTTGAAACCTAATCTTAATTTGAAAAATGCATGTATAAAACATGGATTTATTTGTTTTCTTAAAACTTTTTACTCTGTTATCTTAGGATCTTAAACATCGGCAAATTTTTAACAGCAAATGCAAAAACAGACTTAAAAGGACTGAAAGAGTCAATAAACAAATATTCCAAGAGTTGTTTCTGGTGTATTCACATGATCCTTGCTACTGTCCCAGAGAATGAAGTAACCATGGTGATTAATGTTGATCTATCTACACGTGTTGCACTTCTGTTTATTTTTGTCAATATCCATTGTGTTTGCTATAAAAATTGGCCTCGAAACATCAGGAAAAAAAGACTGATGATCTAAACAAATTATTTGAATGTTATACACTGATGTCTAATTAACAAAAACGCTGCAATCCACATAGTGGTACTGAAAAATAATCTTGTTTCAAAAATAAGCTAAATAAGAAAAATATTCATAAGATGATATCAAAATGTTTGGTGAGATGCTATTTCCTGCATAATAAAAACAAGGTAAATAATCTACATGATTTTCAAAGGATATTTTGAACTTTCAAAATCATGTACATGTTTAATACATCATTTCCCAAGATTCTGAATGCTTTGGGTTTTTAAGAATAAATCTTTATAATTTTAAATGTATAAATGGATTCAATTATTACAAAAAAACTATGAGCTATACAGAAGTGAAATTATTTCCCCTCATAATCACCTTTCCCATTTTATTAGTCAGGAGATCAAGATTCAGGAAAAATATATGACATTCCTGCTGTCATATAATGATACAGATAATACTAAAATTAGGAATTTTAAGTTGAACAATGTAGGAAATTATCTTGTGTTTTGAATAATTATTTAAAAACATGATTACCCAGAATACAATTATCATATCAATCAACCCATTCTCAATATTAGAGAAATAGATCGCCAAATCTCACATTTTTAATCTTATTTTCCTTCCTCACTGACAGGACCAGAGGATCTTTGTAACTCATTATATTTCTAAAGATATTTAAACAATGTCTGATTTGTGGTGTTTCTGGAAGATATTTTCTGTACCTGATTTAGAGGAACAGGCTTATGGTATGGGCGTTTTCCCTGTGTGTTTTTGCTCTTCTCACTTCTTCTTGCCCAAAATGTAAATTCGGTGCCATATAGGAAGAAATCATTTTATGACCATGAGCATGGGTATGACGACTGATGCATTAAATATGGTGAAGCAGAAATATGAAAAATGTTTGTACGAACAATTGATTATCTACCCCCGCCTCTATTCTTGAAGCTATCATTAGATGTTTTTCTCCTTTTTTTTTTCTTTTTTGGCTCAAATCAATTTTAACTGATATTCCAGTATATACAGGTTTTTGTTTGTTTTTTTCTCTTTTGTTTGCTGTTAACTGAGAAGATCTCTAAGAACTTGAATTTAGAAATCCTTCCCAAAGCATTCCCACTGATCATTACCTAAAAATATTCTCTATCTCTACTCTCTCAAGATTTTCTAGTTTTTAATGAATATCTCCTTTGTGCCAGAAAACTCTCAAGAAGTTTTTTCCCTTACCTCTGTGATACATAGTCCTTTACTGAAGAAGTCTAAAATCTAGCAATAGAGATTTAAAGTTATTATTTTGTGCTCATATAACAGCTTTGTTATCAGCCATATTCTTTATGGTAATTTTTGTTTCACTAAAGCACATGACTGTATTACGGGATGTTAAAGAACATAATTCAGAAATACAATGCATACACTTAAATCCAGAGCTAGTATCCAGTAAAGTACTCTGAATTATTAGGTTTTTGAAGTAAAAACGAGATGCTGCTGTAATGTCACAATTCCTCAAAATATTAAACTACCTTGTACATTGAGAGTCACTCATGTACATTTTAGTTGACCTAGTTCTATTCATGCTAGTCTAACAATAATAATTATTAATAGAATACTGTAATATTTATTTATATATTTTATGTAAACTAATAGATGCTCTTGTTTTTTTTCAGCTACAACACTTAATGGATCTAGTTTAGCAACCATGACCACAGTCAGGTTTCACGATAAATAGGCACATAGTCTCATGTGATTTTCAATGGATTTTTTTGCTAGTTTCTAAAAAAAGAAAATAAGAAATTTTTAATTTGCTATGATATATATTTATATTGATGGACTCTGGGTTATGAATAAAATGAGAAAAATTCGAATTCATTGATAATTTCATAGATTACATATGTTTCTTAACTGAAGCTCGGCATCTTAATTGCATATGCTATTTCTATAAGCTGAAACATATATGAATGTTTTATTTATAGGTCAATGCAGTTAGCGATGAGTAATTTCATATAATTCAATCAAATATTTGATTCACTCTGCAGTTCTGGCCTATTTATATTATTCATATGTTTTTTCTTTTTTTCCAATTACCACATTTTTATTGAGTGTCCACTTCATAATAGATATAGTCCTGGAGAGTGGAAATTGAACTGCGATTACAATAAAACTTTGTCTTGATCTTTAATACACTTTGCCATTTTTTAGTCAGAGTATTATGCTTTTAAATCTCTTTGATCTTTCATCTGCTGTGTTATTAACATCTTTTCTATAGTCACTCATGTGGTTATACAAATATTTCAATCCCATGTTCAAAGCTCATATTAGGTAAATATATAACCCTGAAATGTAATATATACAGTTTTTTAGATGGAGGAATCCTCAGATATCTGTTGAATTATTATAAAGATCCTGTGATCTCAATTGAGTTCAAAAGAGTTAACATGCTAAATGTTACATATTATAAAAATTCTAAGCTTGAGTTAAGATTTGTCAGGAAAAGGACTCAGAAACACTGAAAAGTCTTTTAAAAAGCATTATCTTTCTTCCATTAGGATCAAAATATGCTCATTAATAGTTTGGCTTTTTTATCAGTCCTATGAGCTTGCTCTTTCACTAGCCAAAATTATCACATCAAAATAAAAATTATATATTCGATGTCATATGTCTTGCATATATATGTTTATACTTATATGTGTGTTCATGGTTTTACAGAGAATATTCTCAATTTAATTAACCTCAAAGTAACTTTGCTACTGCTCTACTTTGACTAAATTGTGAACAGGAATAAATACAAAGAAATGGCTTCGGGTTTCTCAGTTTTTTTTACAAGGTTACATATCTAGGAAATGTTTAAACATACTCAGTTCAATTATGCTAGTTCTTTTTTTTGTTTTTGCAAAACATCCTTCTGTTCATCTTTCATTAGCAATTTTCTAGGCATTTCTCACTGTGTAAGAATCACACCATTGTGTTTGGAGGAATAACCCGAATACTCAATTCCTAATTCAAGACTCCAAAATACTACTTTCTTCAGTTATATGACCTAAATACACAATTTTAGAGTTCCTTCCTTTCTTGTAGCCCGTATCTAATTCTGGCATCTCCCACACAGGAACTTCTCACGTATTTTTCCATTTTTCTTCACAAGAAGTCACATTTAAGAAAGTAAATTTTCTAGCACAAGCTCTCAATCTTGCCATATTTGCCTCTAAATTATGGTTAAAAGTTTGTTTCTGACATCCTGCCTTCGTCCAAATCTCAACGGCGCTCACACACAGGGCCTCTTTTTGAGCCTTATCGTAAAATATATGTAGTCTTCCACCTGAGGCATTCCATCTATACACATTTCCTGAGGCAAAAGACGATGATGTACTTTTATTACTATCCTTTGCACTTACCAGTTGGCCTTTTTGAAATCTAAAAACCCTCTCAAAATGTTGGATTACCTCCTTCTATATTATTTTTTACTTAGACTTATTTTATGTATCGACGAATCCAGTAAAAAAAAAGTAAAGCTTTTCTACCACACCTAAGACTTTACTTACATATTTCATAATATGTGTTCAATCTCGTAAGAGAAATGTGTTCTAGAGGTTAAGTTCACTTTAAAATAACAGAGAACATCAGAATTACATTGCACAACTGTCATTAATAAAACAGAAGTCACACCAGAAAAGAAGTATAAACTTACTAAGAAAATGAATTATTTACAAAAAAAAAAAAGAAGTTAGCAGAAAAAGACTAGAGATATAAATGGCATAAGAGAGAGGAAAATAACCTAAAACTGAGGAGGATTAACCATAAAGAAAGGGAGGGAAGATAATTTAAGATTACGCCGGAAAGATAAGAAGTAAAATATAATCTGTATGTCAATACAAACATTAAGGTGTAAGGCATCTTGGTTAATGCAACATTCAAAAATGAATTCAAAAAATAAATGTTCACATGCTAATGGAAAAAGTCCCAAACTCTGTAAAATAATTTTAAAAAGTTTATTCTGAGCTGAATGTGAGTCGGGGAGCCATACCAAAAAAGCCTTGAGTTGGTCACATTATAGTTTGGTTTTATACATTTTAGGCAGAAATTTGGGGCAAAATTATAAATCAATACCTAGAAACTATATATTGGTTTAATCTCAAAAGGTGGGACATCTCTAAATGGGGACTTAACAAGTTACAGGTTGATTCAATGATTCTTTGATTTGTAATTGGTTAAAGAAATAAAGCTTTGTTTAAACACTTGGAATCAGTACAAAGGAATGTTTTCCTTTTTTTTTTTTTTAGGGTGATATCCAGATAACAAAGGAATGTTTTAAGATAGAAAAATCTATTAATCATAGAGCAAGCCAGGATATACTGACTCAGTGTTCTGTTAAGCAAATTGATGGCCTGGAGGTGTGATTTAACCATAGCCATGCATGGCCATAGATTCTGTTAATACTTTAGTATTTTATTGCCTCAGAGTTCTTTTCGTCAGTCTTATGGTCTCTGTTTTAATTCTGGTCGATTGTATCTAAATTCCAAGAGGGAGAGGACATAAGGAGGCAGCATGTCCAACCTCCCTTCCCTTCATGGTTAGGAACTTAGTTTTAAGGTTTTTCTATGGTCACCCCAGCAAAGAGGGGGTTCATTCAGTTGGCAGGGGGCTTAGGATTTTATTTTAGTTTATACACAAAATATTAATAATTATTTTAGTAGTTCAAATATGTACTTAATATTTTAACAAATATAGATCTTGCAGTAAAGGTAAGGAAGGGAGATAAATGAATAGAATTAGAAAGAAATAAGTGCTAATTTACTAGGCTATTCTAAGAAATAAGTGCTAATTTACTAGGCTATTCTAATTTGTAACATTCTCTTAAATATATACTTTAATTTTACTTGTATATTTTTAAAAAGAAAAAATATACATGTAAATGATATATGTTAACATTTAATTTATATCCATATGCAAATCGCTTACAAATAGAGTTGAATTTAATCAATTGATTGTTAAATTTGGTTTACATTTTTTTAAATTTTTTTTTTTCGGTTTACTTTTTCTTTCCAAATGGCTTGTGTGGGTAAATACAACCTGAAACATTTCTATAATATTTTCTTAATGGAAGACTTTTAATAGTGGTGGTTAAGAGTAATGACTTTGAAGTCATAATGCTTGATTCAAATTCTGACTACATTTTACTATTAAAGTGAATTTGGGAAAATTATTGATCCTTTCAATACCCAAATGTTTTGAATTATATAGTGCAAATAATAACACTACTGCTTAGTATAATGTAACTAAGGATTCTTTAAACATTAATTATTATATTTGTTAGTAATATTAAAATTTTCCCATAAATCAAATTCAGTTTTGAACCCAGGAAGTGATATTGCCTGAAAATATTTCATTCAATTAGATATAGCTAACATGTACTAGGTCCCTATCATGTAGAGGGGACTGTTGTAATTTTTTGTTGTTGCAAAGATAATAGGTATCTGCAGTTTTCATCCACAGATTCAAACAGTGAAATTATGATCAGCTGGCTATCTATTCCTTCAGGAGAGAGAGAAAGAAAAAAAAAAAAGGACAGTTTTGAAGTCAGAAAAAGTTTTAAAAGAAGGAATTCTCAGAGAGAAAGTCACAAGGATTTTGAAATGTTTATCAGAAAGACATAATTAGAAGTGGGAGAATTCCTCCCATGGCCTTCATTAATAGATCAACCAACCAGCAGAGTCCTAGTACAGTGAGCCAATGATAACAAAATAAACTAAAGGAGGTTAAGAGAAAGCAATAGCTTTGAGGTCTTTCATTATCTGTCCTTAGCCTTTGCTAGTTGTCCCTTTATATGTATTTAGTATAGGTGCTGGTCATTGCCTTAGGAAAAAGGTCCAAATTTAGTTTACCTAAGGTGAACTCCTACATTTTTGACATCCCAGCTATTAATAATGAAAAACAAATTTTAAGGAGCCTATGTTAGATGTAAGGTTGGCTTATTGTATATTCTCCATGTAGAATATTACATTATACAATCTTTGAATATTGAAAGACAATCAGAAAATATGCAGCCAGAATTGTTGAAAATATGTATGCAAATAGAATGACTTGTACAATTTTAAATATATGCAGAATGAAATTGCACACATGTAACAGAATGAGGCAGGAGATAGTTGTAGTTGAAGCATTCTAAGGTTTCAGTATTGTCTAAGAAGTAATAAAAGCAGTAATTTATATTAGACTCAAATTAAGAATGCACTTGATAATCTTCAAATTAACTAATAAAATAATTATGCTAGGTAAAAATTGAATAATAAAAAGTATGGATTATTCTAAAAGAAGATGTGAAAGAAGAGTAAAGAGACATAAGCCACTTGGGACAAATAGGAAACAAATAGTAAAATGTTAGAGATGAATATATTAATATCACAAATTACATTAAATGTAAGTGGACTGAATACCCGATTAAAGAAAAAGAAGAGTGAATAAAAATTAGTTATGTGCTTGTTATAAGTGTTAACTAAACACTAATGAGATCTATAGAAGCAAAAGGAGAACTTTATTTTCTAAAAGTAATTTGTAGATTGGAGAGATACAGCCTTTGGTGTGAAATGAAACTGTGCCCTGAGGGATTTGTTGGAGAGTTAGAGATTATAAAAGCAAAAACTGCAGAACAGGGGAAGGGAGTCAGAAGTGTGAGGAACAGAGTTGTTACAGGTGGTTATTAAGCCCCAAATCACCAGTCTCTCTTAATTGGCTGGTTCCAAGTGGTTGGACAGTTGTTGTCAAGTGGTCTGTTGATAGTGAGTTGGGGAGTTTCCAGTTGCAGTCTCTCTAGGCACCAAAAACAGGAAATGGTTTGGCATGATTGTAAATAGGACGGTCCTGTGATGCTTTTACAGCATCTTTCTGAGAACACAGAATACGTGAACACTCCCTCACCCAGCCAACTGATTCTGTTTTAACTTTGAGCACTTCAGTTGGTCACTGGGAGTCCATTTTGTGTGTTGGCCTAGAACATATTTTAACACAAGGGATTCGGGTTAAATATAAAAACACAAAAATTTAGTAGTAAATAGATGAGAATAAATTACCATCTAAACCATAAATTAAAAACTTCAATTATACAAATGTCAGAAAAAGTAGAATTGAAGGGAAAAAGTATTATAAGAGACAGGGAAGAACATTTTAAAACACTTACAGACCAATTCACTAAACTGTAAAATCATCCTAACTGTTTAAACCACTAATTACTTGATTTTAAAATATATAAACCAAAACATGTCTGGCCAGAAAAAAATAAATCAATCTACAATCACAATGTGGGGTTATTTTTTTTTTCAAATTTCTCTCAGAAATGAAGACTTAAAGCAAACATAAATTCAGTAAAACAATATTAAATATTATAAACAAATTTTAACTAATTGTTACAGCTAAAATGTTATACTCGATTCCTATAGGTTTGACTTTTTTCTAAGTATATAGGGAACATTTACCGAAAGTGAATGTATATTGGGCTGCTCTAAAGCAAATGTCAATTAAATTCAAGAGTTTTGAATATTAAATTATTACATGTTCTGACACAGTAGATTTAAGGCAGGAATCAATAATTTAAGAATAAGAAATTATTCCCCAAGAGTAAGCAATACACTTCTGAATGACCCACATGTCTAAGAAGATATTTCCATGAATATTAATGTAACAGAGATAAGGATCTGAAAAGGGGCAACAAAATGTTTTATGAGTGGTCTTTTTAAGCCCATACCCACCCTTTTGGGGAATTAAAACCTGCATTCCTTCCCAAGGCCAGTAATCAAAGGGGCAGAAATATGTTCTTTGTTTTCTAGTATCTTAAACAACAGAAGATGGTTGGACAGAATTGTCTGGACAAAGCTCAAGAGATTGTCATCACCAGAGATAAGGTTAAAGTTAAACACCAATCAAAGGTAAACAACAATGGCCCAAAGCCGCAATACGTGACACTAGTCATGCAGATCCAAGACTAACTGCCAAGACTCCCCCATTTAACAAGGGCTGTATTTCTGCTTAAAGACAGGATGGTGGTCTTTTGAGATGCTGGTCTACTGCCCTCTTCATTTGCTGGAACATTATTATAATAGACTTCTCTTTCCTTTTCCTCAAACCACTTGTCCTCATTCTTTGTTCTTATTGATTCAGCCTCAGGGACAAGTACTGAATTTTTGATAACATTAACAGTTTTAACTGAATGATAATGAAAATATGACATATATAAATCTATCAGGTCAAGCTAAAATTCTGTACATAGAAAATTTTATTCTTAAGTAAATTTAGATTAGGAAATAATGTAATACTGAAAAAATTGGTGATCTATATATTTGCCTTAAGAAAATTAATAATACGTAAATAAAATAGCACATTAACTCCAAATAAATGTGATGGAAAAAATGCAAACTTAAGACAAAATCATAAATTAGTATGAGAAAACTAAAATACAATTAAGAAAATCAACAAAGCTAAAAGTTGATTCTTTATGACCAGTATTGAAATTGATAAGTTTCTGGCAAGATTCATGAGGGAAAAGGCACCTTATCAATATTAAGAACAAAAAGAAGACATTACTTCAACTTTTACAAATATTATAAAGTAATGAGTTTTTTGACAGTTATACATATATATATATAAAATATCAAGTGAGATGAAAAATGTTCTATAAACTGAAACAAAATATATCAAAATGTTTAATAGAAGAGCAGAAAATCTGAAAAGAAATGGGATCTCTTTAAAATATTTAAGTTTAAATATAGAACTTTCATATAAAGAAATCTGCAGGACCAGATGACTTCATTGGTGAAATTTGCCAAATAAAAATAATTTCAATTTGCCTGCCATCTTCTAGAGAATAGAAAAATAGTAAATAATCTGCAATTCATAAAATATTATAGCACTACCAAAATCTGGTACAAAATGTAAAAAGAACATGATAAGAAAAGATTATTATAAGCCAGTCTCTCTTTAATGCAAATCTTAGTTTAATATTCTAAGACAATATTAGCATATTATGAGGAAAAATATTGAAAGATAGAGGCAGGAAACTTCCCAAATTTAATAAAGTACATCAAATTACAGATCCCATAAGCTCAGTGAACCCAAAGAAGATGAATAGAAAGACAACTATAACTAGCACATTACAGGCAAACTGCTGAAAATCTGAAAATCAGCACGGAAAAGTAAAGGATATTTTACCACAAAGAACAATGATTCGAATGAGCACGATTTTTCATCAGAAATTATTGAGGCAGAAGACAATGGTATAATACCTACAGGGAGTGCTGAAAGAAAACAGCTGGCAACCCAGAATTCTATATCTAGTGAAAATATTCATCAAATATAAAGGTAAAATAAAAACTTTTTCTGATAAAATCAAGGTAAGACAACTGTCACCCATATAAACATACTATAAGAAATGGTAAAGGAAGTTCTACAGGCTGAGGGGAAATAATATCAGATAGAAATTTAGACTCTAAGAAGAATAACAAACATTGAATATAGTGAACATCAGGGTAAATATTAAAGATTACATTTCCTCTTAATTTCTTTTAAATCTAAAATAATGTTTAAAGAAAAAATATGTAACATTTTGTGGGGTTTATAGATTATGAAGATGTAATATCAATGACAATTCAAGCATAAAATCATGCTAAAATGCACGGGTAAATAGACCTATATTGTTTTGAACTTTCTACATTTCACATAGGCTGGTTTAATATTGCTTTTGAGTAGATGAAAAGTAAAAAGATTATATTGTAATTTACAGAACAATCACTCTCCATCTACTGTAAAGAGGTAAAATAAGGCCGAGGCCAGTGGATTGTTTGAGCTCAGGAAGTGAAAACCAGCTTGAGCAAGAGCAAGACCCCGTCTCTACTAAAAATAGAAAGAAATTAATCGGACAACTAAAAATATATAGAAAAAATTAGCCGGGCATGGTGGCGCATGCCTGTATTCCCAGCTACTCGGGAGGCTGAGGTAGGAGGATCGCTTGAGCCCAGGAGTGTGAGGTTGCTGTGAGCTAGGCTGATGCCACGGCACTCACTCTAGCCCGGGCAAAAGAGTGAGACTCTTGTCTCAAAAAAAAAAAAAAAAAAGGTAAAATAAAAACTCCAATAAACAAATTAACATAGAATTTTTAAAAATGTTCACATACTCCAAAAGAAAACAGGAAATTTTTTTTATGATGATGATTTTGGTTTTCAAGCATAAAAACATATCTGAAGATGATGATACTTTGCCATCTGTCTTTCTGATGATAATATCCATTAGATTTTTTTGTCTATTTGCTAAGTCTAATAATTCTAGAAATATCAAAATAAACATGATAATAATAAATATCCTTAATTGGAGCTGAGGAGTGATTAGAATTTCATCTTTCAAAGTATTTTGTTTTTTATATTGATGTGTATATATAAAATCATTTTAGTATGTAATTGTTTATCTTATTTTATTTTTCCTTAAATTATGAATAGATGCTAAATTTTATAATATGTCTTTTGAAATCTATCAAATTGAACATTCTGTTAATATGGTAAATGGTAGAATAGATTATCAATTTTGTAACAGCATTGCATTCTTGAAATAAATTTCACTTGTATATCAGCTATTAAATATTTTCACACTTTACTGTTCTCTTTTGGCTAAATTTATTAGATATTAATGTTTTTATTAGCATTATACCATCTTCTTTTAAAAGAATGCTAAATATGGCATTTTATGACATTTTCTTTGAGCCTCTGAATTTCATTTTTAGACTTTGAACTTTTATTTGAAAGGTCGTTTTTTAAAATTTCTTTGACTTCTTGAGCAAATATTTATTCACTGCTTTGTTATATTGTTTAATCACTCCACTTTATGATACAATTTTTTAATGTGTATTCTTTGCCCTTCTTTTATATCATATGCTTTTTTTCTTTTTTAAATCTTTGCATTATGTATGATACAGTTACATTGTGGTTGCTTTATTATCATTAGTTATTTTTGTGTGGTGATCATGCTTTCTTGTATGGCTTTTATCCAATACATGTTTAGAGAAAGGGCCAAAGTCAGAAGCTTGAGCAAGGAGCTAATAGGATTATGCCTATTATTTCAGTGCATTTTCTCACCACATTTTGCCCTGGAGCTTTGACTCTGCTTCAGGCTCGCTAGCTGTCTTTCTAGTTGACAACATAGCTTCTCTGTCAAAAGTCCTGTATGCAGGGTCTTAACATTTTTTGCTTCAGCTGAAGACAGTTAGCAGCAGCAGAGTGGGTAGCTACTCCATTCCTCCTACTTCCTTTACACCCTGTCACCCCAGTTATATTGAGAAGTTTAGCAAATACTGGGGACCAGTATCCAGTCTAAAACCCCATACAGAACAGAAATTTATTTCCTTCTACCTTCAAAATGTTTTTGTTTTTTATCTATTAATACTTACGGAACACTCTGAGCACGGTATGTATGCGACCTGCAGAAGAATGCATTTTAACTCAGCATCATCCCTTGATTTGTTAAAATAGCAGTGTATTAAAAAGTTAGTTTGATTTGTTTACAGTTTGAGATGGTGGCTGGTTCCTAGTTTTGTTGGATATTGAAATTATCTTCTTCGCTTTTTATCTCTCCATTTTTTTTTATTATTTGCTTAGCAGACAGGGTGGTAAATATAGTAAAATAGCTTATAATATGCAAATTTTTAACTACAATTTTTTTCTGTGTGTCTGTGGTGTCATTAATTTCTTTCCTATCTTGTATTTGTGAGTGTATGTGCTAAAAATGAGGAAAAGAATATTTGTGGTAATATCACAATTCTTTGATTTCTCAAAATTTGCTGAGCACTTTAAAGTTTGCAGGATATTTTATATATATCAAATGATTTTATGCACTTTATCTTCCCTACCAACTGTCATGGTTTTTAAAATTTAAGAATACAGGATGAAAATTTGGATAACAAATAAAACCAAGAAAATGAATTGACTAGTTTCCTAAGCTTCTTGCTTGAGGGTAAGCCATGTAGTTCCATTAAATGCCATCTGAATATGGGGAAGGGGGGATAGCCAGGTCCATGTTGCTGTTATTGTGTTTAAACTAAAATCATGATTTTAAAGAAGACTCCTCATAATTGTGAATCATCTAAGAACACCTTCCAATTTAACAAATTCCCTAAATGACCCTTCAATTTATAGCCAAATTGATATCAAAATTCACTACAGCCAGATTTTGACAAATATAAGGATACCCAGAGACAGACCTATAGGACTCATTCACTCACACCAGTATTTCAAATGCATACCAAGATAACATTTACTTCTCCCCAGAATTCTATTACTTAGCCATCTCACCTGTACAATCTGGAACCCTATCTCTTTTTGTTTTGTTTTGTTTTTATTTTTTGGGGATAGGTCTCACTCCAGTTACCCACGCTTGTGTATAGTGGTGTCATCATAGCTCACTGTGACCTCAAATTCCTGGGCTCAAGCAATCTTTTTTCCTCAGCCTCCTGAGAAGCTGGGACTATAGTTGTGCGCCGCCATTCCCAGCTAATTTTTCTATTTTTGTAGAGATGGGCTCTCACTCTTTCTTAGGCTCATCTCGAACTCCTGGTCTCAAGCAATCATCCTATCTTGGCCTCCCAGAGTGAGAGGATTACACGCATGAGCCATCATGCCCGGCCTAGAACCCTATTTTTATACACATTTTTTACTTTATTATTTACATATATTCTTACTTTTTTATGCATCTTTGTTCATTTATTTACAACATATTTAAGTGAATATGTTTCATATAAGTGTTTCTATACACCAAATAGTGTTCTAGGCAAAGTCAACAGGACAAAATCCCTGCTCTCAGAAAGTCTACAACTTGGTATGGGAAGATAAACAATAAATAATCAAATACATAATATGTCAGATGATGATAAATGTTATGAACAACAAAAATTATGAATAAAGACATAGAGAGTTCAGGAAGTCTTATTTTCAAAAGAATGTTGAGGGAAGACATCCCTGATAAGGTATCCCTGATAAGGTAACATTTGCACAAAGATCTGGAAAAACTGAAGATCTGAGCCACGCACATCTAACTCGTCCCTAGATTAAGAGCTGTTCTCCAACTTTCCTATTTTCCAGATATTTTTAAGGAAGTTTCCAGCTCAGAATTCTTTATCACTCTCAAATGGTTTCTGTACAGTATTGTCAAAGGCCTTGCAGACCAAAACCTTCTAATTCCAGAACTAACACCTGAAGTCTCATCTATCTTTCAGGACAGAACAACTTGTTCGCCTCATTCATATTTTTGGTTCTGACCACTCAAATATGAGCATAGTAAACACAATAAAGAAACTAAATTTTATTTAAGTGATTAATTCTTCCAGTTTGAACCAACATAACAAGAGGGATACCTTATTTTCAATTAGTGACTATATTAATGAAATTGATATATTTTTCTTAAATCTTAGCTTAGAATATTTACTATAGATAGTCCATTCTGGGAAAGTGGATTGGACATAAGGCATTATTTGTGTCTTTACATATATTTAAAGTAGTCTCCTCTTATTCCTGGGAGATACATTTCAGTACTCCCAATAGATGCCCAAAACTGCCGATAGTACCAAGCCTCAGCCAAAAAACACCAAGTTCACATTTTCACTGAAAGGAAGCACTTTATGTCTTCTCTTTGGCATATCCTGATTGCCAGCATCACTACTCTTGTGCTTTGGGGTCACTATTAAAATAAAGGACACTTGGACACAAGCACTGTGATACCACGGCACTCAATCTGATGTCTTAGATGGCTACTTAGTGACTGGTGGGTGAGTGGTATATACAGCATGCAGACCCTGGACAAAGGGATGATTTGTATCCTGAGCAGGATGGATTGGGACAGTGTGAAATTTCATCACCCTTTTCAGAGTGCAAGCAATTTAGAACTTATGAATTGTTTACTTCTGGAATTCTCCATTTAATATTTTCAGGCCACAGTTGATCATGGGTAACTGAAATCTTGGAAAGGAAAACTGTGAATAAGAGGGGAGACTACTATGTGTATACACATACACATCTAAAGACATAAATAGTACCTTATGTCCAAACCACTTTTCTAAAATGGAAAATATATGAAAATTCTAGTTTTTGAAAAAAAATTTCGATTTTTAATGAGGTAAAATGTTCTATAAAAGTGATTATTTTTAATAGTACAACATTCTAATTTTTAAGATCCTCTTTTTGTAATGTGAATAATTGTATGTATTCAAATGAGTAAAGAAAGAATCATCTAGATTTTTAAAAAGTATTATAAATTATTATCTGATTCAGATGTGTTTAACTATATCTTTTCAATTTGGTTAAATCATACCTTCAGAAAATAAATTATCAGCATGATGAGCAAATAAAATAATGAGTACATTTTTTTCAATAAAGATGGATATCAGTTAAATATGAAATTAACATTATTATTTCTGATAATAGAATCTTGGGAACTAGTGATATTTAACAATAAAATACCTATTACAGCAGCTTCTATATTTATGAATATGTTTAATTCAATTTAAGAATAAAACTGGATCAAAATTTCATTTAGAAGTTGCATGCTATATCTGATGTTGTGGCTTAGAACAAAATAAAGAAAAACTATTTTAAATTTTTGTTTTATTTTTATTTTTAGTCTTGTAACATTCATCAAACCATCTCATTTTTTATAGTCAATTTTAAATAGTTTATATTTTTCTTTTATGATAGCATGCAACTCATTGGAAGCCAGTCAATTCTAAATGATTGTAATTTGCTGAAAATGGACATTTAAGGTGTAGAAGAATCTAAGAAGGAGGAAGACAAACTGTGTATCTCTTAAGTACACGTGTTTATGTAACAACAAAAACTGAAACCAAATTTCAATTCTTTTGAGATTAACTGCAAAATTTATATAGTAATATTATAATCAATGACCTGCTCATTGCAAAGCTCTTTAATTGCTACAAATATATGACTTTCTGTAGAATCCGTATGTCAGCCACCTTACTTAGCAAGTGCCTTAGAAAATGAGCTTTATGATGTGATATAAAATTCTGACTTCCTTGGCAGTCTAAGTAATATAAATACCCTTTTTTCCACAAGATAATATACCATAATAACATTCCAGGTGAAAAGAATTTTTTAAATTAATTTTGTTTTTATAAATCATCTAAAAAATGATTGTACTTTGAATGAAATCTTTTTCCATCTTTTGATTTTGTCATTGTATATTGAAAAATTAAAATATTTCAATAAGTGTTAACCAACTCACTTTGTAGAGACTTAAGAGGAAAGGTAATTTTCATATTCTGGTTTTATTCCATTTTGATAATTTTAATAACTACATAGATACAGTCCTAGGACAGAGGTGTTTTTTAATTGTAGGGGGAAATAAAGGGTGTTTGAATGTCTATATGTGCCATGTTACACTAAAGTTAAACATCTGTGATTGATATACAAGAATACATACACATATATACATTTACTGAAAGAACCAAGGGTTTTAGATCATATGCCTCCCTCCATAGAGAGGGTGATACGTCTGCATACAGCTCACTCCCCCACACCAAGAAGTGGCCACAGTTTAGCCTCACTGGGAAAGGAGCCACCTTCTCCCAACCTTGTGTGTGCCCTGACCCCAGAGCCGTGGATGCTGTGCAAGTACCCATGGTCCAGATTTGGCCCTGTGGCTACAGTGGGCCACAGACATCAGAGCTAACGCTATAACAATCAGTTTGCACCATGGACTTAGAACCAATCTCTTGCTGCACATGCTCATGCCCTGAGCACTGACTCACAGACCACAGAGAGCTAAGCCCTGCCCCAACCCCAGAGCTTCTCTAACTCTCTGCTCACCTGTGCTCCTGTTCTTGGCTCCCCTGCTGCTTCACAAGTATCTGCACTTGCATACTGTGATCAGTGCTGCACTGGGAGTGCCAGTACCCCAGGCACTAACTGAGCTTCCATAGAGAGCTAGGCCCTGCCCAGACTGAAGAGCCACTGGAGCTCTGCACATACCTGTCTATCTTTCTCTGCTTCACAAGCATCTGTGCCTTGCATTTTGTTACCAGTGTGGTACTGGGTGTGCTTGTGCCCCAGGTTCTAGTGTCACTATTGCCCTGAATCCCACAGACATAGCCCCTCAACCACATGCCTGTGCTTTAAGCCTCAGGTCCCTGGCAACTTCACAGGTGCCTCTTATCACACATCGGTTTCATTGCTATTGCAAGCAGGCCTCTAAGTCAGATCTTGTGCCAAGAAAGATTCCCTCAGATGCAACTTTCCTACTGTGAGAATAGATTAGGAGAACTTTAGCAGCCATTATCACCAAAGGCCCAACAACCCTCACTGCCACTGTGGACATCTACAGTGTTGCCCACTGAGGATCGTGGCAATCTTCATCAATACTGACCTCAGCAAACAGAAATGCACAGAGACTACACAGTGACACCCTCAGCAGTGCAAAAAAACACTGCCCATCACCCAGCAAGCATCCTCAAACAATCCCCACATAAGAAGGAATCTTTCCACAGCAAAATTAGCCCATAAAGTCTACAAGAGGTGACTTATCCCCGAAATGTGCAGCTCTCAATGTAAGGCAATAAAAAACATGAAAGACCAAGGAGACATGACATCACCAAAAGAACACAATAATCTGCCAGTAGCTGACCCAAAACAAATGGATATATACAAACAGCCTTACAAAGAATCCAAAATCATTGTTTTAAGGAATCTTAATGACTTAGTAAAAACACAGAATAACAATTTAATGAAATAAGGAAAACAATAAATGACCAAAACTATAAATTGAAAAGATTAAAATTATTTTTTAAAAATTAAACAAATTTTAGATGTGAAAAATGCAATAAATAAAATTTTAAAATTAATAGAGAGTATCAACAGCAGCATTCATTAAGCAGAAAAATGTATCAGTGAACTCACAGACAGATTATCTGAAAACAAACAGTCAGAGGAGTAAAAAGAAATATCATAAATGAAGAATGCTTACAATATTTATGGAACAGTATCAAAAAAGTAAAATTCAAGTTATAGGAGTTCATGAAAAAGAAGAGAAAGACTAGGGGTTATAAAGCTTATGTAAAAAAATAATAGTAGAAAACATTTCAAATGTGGAGAAAGATATAAATATCTAGGTACAGGGAGGTCATAGGTCTCCAATCAGATTTTATTCAAACAAGACTACAGCAAAACATTCTACAATAAGATTCTAAAAAATCAAAGACAAATAGAGGATCCTAAAAGCATCATGAGAAAAGAAGCATATCACATATAAGGGAGTATCAAAAAGGATAGCAACAAATTTCTCAGCAGAAAATGTTAGACTAGGATAGAGTGAGATAATATATTCAATGTGCTGCAGAGAAAAAACAAACAAACAAAATCTTGCCAAACAAGAATACCGAATCTGGCAAAGTTATCCTTCAGAAATAAAGAAAGGATAAGACCTTCCCAAAAAATTCCTTGGAAAATGGCCAAATACATTTTGCAAGGCCAACATTACCATTCAAAAGCCATTCATGGACACTACAGAAAAATCAAATTATAGGTGAATATTCCTATTGAACAGAGACACAAAAATCCTCAACAAAATACTAGCAAAACAAATTCACCAGGTAATTACATGGTCCATTCATGATGATCAAATAGAATGCAATGATGGCTTAACCTATGCTAGTCAATAAATGTGATAGTTCACATTAATAGAATAAAAAAAACTACATGATCATCCCAACAGATGCAAAAATAGCATTTGACAAAATTTAACATCCTTTCATAATAAAAACTCTCAACAAAATAGGTATAGAAATAATGTACCTCAACATAATATGAGAAGTTCATAGCTGATGTCATATTCAATGGTGAAAAGTTGGAAGCTTTTCCTCTAAGATCAGGAACAAGACAAGGATGTCCATTCTTACTATATCTATTCAACATATTACTGAAAGTCCTAGCCAGAGAAATTAGACTATAGAAAGAAAAAATTCAATCTTAAGGGAAGAAGTGAAATTGTCTGTGTTTACAGAGGACATGTTCTTATAGAGAGAGTGCTCCAAAGACTTCATTAGAAAATTGTTACAATTAATACACAAATTTAGTCAATTTGCAAGATGCAACATCAACATCCAAAATTCAGTATAATTTTTATACATTAACAATAAACTATCCAGAGAAATCAATAAAATAATACCATTTACAATAACTATAAAACATAAAATTCTTAGGAATAACTTTAACCAAGGAGGTGAAAGATCTGTACACTGAAAACTATAAAATATTGATAAAAGAATTGAACACACAAAGAAATTTATGTATTCTGTGTTCATGGATTGACATAATTAACATTGTTAAAATATTTATACTAACCAAAGTGATCTACAGATTCAATGCAATATCTATCAAAATCTTAATTATATTTCTCATAGAAATAAAAAAAAATCTTAAAATTCATATGGAACCACAAAAAGTAGCCAAAGCAGTCGAACAAAAAGAACAAAGCTGAAAGCAACATACTACTTGAATTCAAAATTTAGTACAAATTTATTGCCATCAAAACAGCATGGCATAAAAACACACACATAAACAAATGGAACAGAATGGAGAGCCATGAAATATATCCACATATTTATGGTCAATATGTTTTTGACAAAAATGCCAAGAACATACAATGGGAAAGAGCAGACTCTTCCATAAATGACACTGGGAAACCTGGATATCCACATGCCAAAGACTGATATTAGATCCTCATCTCACACCAAACAAAAATTAATGTAAAACATATTAAAGCCTCAATTATAAGACCTAAAACTATAAAATTAGTAGAAGATACATAGGGATAAAGTTTCTTGACACTGAGCTGTGTAATGATTTTTTTGGATATGACCCCAAAAGTACAGGCAACAAAAGCAATAGAGAAATGGGATTGCATCAAAATAAAAAGCCTTTTCACAACAAAGGAAACATCAACAGAATGAATAGACAACCTATGGATGGGAGAATATATTTGTAAAACATACATCTTATAAAGGGATAATATCCAAAAATATAGCAAAACCTCAAACAATTCAATGGTAAGAAAATAACACAATTAAAAATGGTCAAAAAATAGACAGTTCTCAAAAAAAGACATAAAATTGGCCAACAGATATATGAAAAAAATGTTTGACATCACTAATCATTAAGAAATGAAAATTAAAACTACAATGAGATAGTACTCCACATATGTTAGAATGGCTAGTATCAAAAAGACAAAAGATAGCAAGTGTTAGTAAGAGTGTAGGAAGATGGGACCTCTTGTACACTGTTGGTGAAAATGTAAATGGGTACAGTAATTATGGAAAACAGTTTGGAGATTCCTCAAAAAATTAAAACTAGAACTACCATGTGATCTGGTATTCCTATTACTAGATATATATCCAGAGGATATAAAAACAAGTGTATCAAAGAGATATCTGCATTCTCATGCTTATTGAAGTATTATTCACAATAGCCAAGATATGGAAACATCTTAAGTGTCCATCTAGAGATGACTAGATAAAGAAAATATGGCATATACATAATGGAATACTATCCGATCTTTAAAAAGAAGAAAATCCTGTCATTTGTGACAACATGTACGAACCTGGAAGATATTATGTTAATTGAAATAAGACAGGCACAAAAAGACAAATACCACATTATGTAACCTATATGTGGATTTTAAGAAAATCAAACTCATAGAAACAGAGAGCAAAATGGTGATTATCAGAGGCTGGGAGTTGGAAGGATTGGGGACATATAGGTCAAAAGACACAAAATTTCAGTTAGAAGGAATAAATTCAAGAGATTTATTGTGTGTTATGGTGATTATATTTAATAACAATATATTGTATATTTCAAAATTGCTAAGAAAGTAGATTGTGGTCTCACCACAAAAAAGTGATAAATATGTGGGGTTATGTATATGTTAAATAGCTTGATTTATCCATTCCCAAAGCATATACATTAAAATATTGTTATAATCATCAATATATATCATTTTTACTTGTTAATTAAAAATAATTTTAGAGAATCATAAGATAAAATTAAAATCACTTAAACAATATTGCATTGTAAAGTATAATGAAATCTAAAATCCATTTTATTTATCAGCACTTTCTGATTATATCAAGTTAAACAGATATAATATATTAACATTTAAAAGTTTTGGTAAAATATTTTGATACATATTTCAGATATTTGAAAAAGATCAATAATTCTGAAAAAGTAAACATTGTTTTTGCAAATCAGGATGGTTTTAAATCTTTGCTTCGAAGAGCGCAAAAATAAAAAGACTTATTTTGTAGTCAGCTTATCATTAAAAATAAATTTTGACTTAAGACCCACTCAGTGATTTTGTGGGGAGTAGAGGCGGTGGGGAAATGAGTTCAAAGCATGGAAACCCACCGTTACCTTTGAAATTCTTTAACTCCCATCTTCTGATATGTATGAATGAAGTTTCTAAACAATAACATCTACCAAAACCAAAAAATGAATATGTTGAGTATTTTGTTCTACCAATAGATAATAGTCATCTACAAGCAATCTAATGGTCTCTTTACCATATATATTAATAATGAAAATTTGCATTTTATATTTAATACCCTTAGCAGTATCAATTATATTTTATGGTTTTTGGTTTGAATGTTTACAAATAGTGATATTAATAATAACTCAATCTAAAAGAAATTTCTTAAAAAGAAAAGCCACATGATAACAAGAACTAACAATATAAAGTTGTTTCCAAGAATACAAACAGGCCATTAAAAAATATATATATATATATATATAAAATTGATAAATAAATTTTCACCTATTTACATATTTTCTTGTTAGAAAATATGATGAGGAACCTAATTAATATGTATTATCAAAAATATATGTTAATAAAATATTATTTTAATGAGTTATAGTGTGATTTTATATGCAGTATAATATTGAAGAAAGTCCATTTTAATTGCCTATCAGATACTATATTTTTGAAATCATATAAACTTTTAATGAAATTTTAGATATCGATTTGAAAGTTTCAGAAAATATTTGCTTATGTAGATAAAGAAACATTGAAAATACCTGGTGTAAAGTAATCAGCTAGCTACTTTTAGTAATGGTAAAAACCAAGTCTGTGTTGATTTTTAATAGTGTATGAATTTAAAGTCCTAAGAAATAAATAATTATTGCAATTTGTAGCAACTGGCTGAAAGGCAAAATGTAGGTATGGCATGAATGGCTGATGCTCATTGATGTCTCCATGCTCTCTGATTCTTGCAAGTCTTGAAGTTTTGTGGGGACCATGTGACTAGTTCCGGCCTATGTACTGTGAGAGTGTCATTTCTGGTCTAAGGCAGTTAAGAGCTTAAATGAACAAAAACAAAAGAGGGCAAGCAAAAGTCACAAATATTTATGTAGAGCTCAGGCAAGCAAGCACGTTTTAAGAATGCTGCTCCCTTTGGCAAAGTTTTCTAAGACAGGGGAAGACTTTCTCTAGCTAAGACAGGAAATACATGTGCTTCTCTAATTTTTTGATCTATTCAGATCTGTGTGCTAATAATGGCAATTCAACCATCCCAATAAGAATAAAAATCATACTTCTTCACTGAAAATTAATAAATTTCACTTTGAGGTTTATATACTAGTGTCTGGGATCTTAGTTAATTGAACCTCACACCTAAGAGCAGGTTTCATTCTCAGTCTGTGGGTAGGCAATATTTCTGTGTTTTTAAGACTGTGTTTTGAGTACTGTGTTTTCAGTCAGAACCTGAAAAATTGATTAATTCAACAATGTAGGCCCTTTCTCCTGAAGGCACTCTCTTTGGCATCGCTTTAATTTTAAGATGACTCCAAATTTAAATAGTTACTGAAGGTCACAAAGAACTCCTGAGAAAATAGAGGTAAAATTGTTTTTATAACTATTTGCCTATTCAGTCTACTCCTCTGTTTTTTATTTTCTTATCTGTTGTTCTCCTATTCATTCTGTATACCCATTTCCTATAAGGGAAAAAATCACTTTAAATAAATGCATTCAGTGATCTTTATTGGTAAGATTTTCATTTTATGTAATATTGTGGAAGAATTTTATAATATAACATAGGATGAAATCTGGTTTCTTTCCTTTAGTAGATTTATAAATTGCCAGCACTGCTATTTCTTCCCTGATAGCTACTGCAGAAACTAATACATGCAAATCAATCTGAAAATACCAAGTATTATATGACAGAAAACTTTGAGACACAGTTTTCTTTTACTGAGAGAAATTCTTCTGCTCCATTAAATTATTCTTCAATAAAAAGTAGTATTTTGCTTTCATGCAAAGCAAAATGAGATATATTTCATTATGCCTTACAAAGCTAGCAACATTGATCAGAATACATTCTAAAATAATGAGGCAAGTGTTTAGGTGGACTATGTAAAAAAAATTCACCTTTCATTTTTCTGTTTTCTCTAAAGTTTACCAAAGAACCTTAAGGCATGTAAAATGTAATTCATTACATCTCAGTAGATCACATAGGACAATAACGCAGACTCGTATTCATGGAATTAATAAATTGTTTGGATTTATTTTCTTTCCCCCACATTGCAAGTCCTCTGAGAAGGTTTCAATTCAATATGAATCTCAGAATTTCAAAGTTTTGGATTTGAAAATAGAAATGTACATATAAAATAAAATTATTCCCCAAATCCTACAGTGGTAGCTTTGGAAAACAAATCTCACTAAAATAAACAAGGGCAATATTCGTTTAACGGGTAAATGAAAGTTCCATCAGACGATGTGTTGTGGAATGCAAAGATCATTATTCTCTCAGGGGAAGACTCAGTATAATAATCTTAAGGCTACCAAGAATTGTATGGATCACCTTATCCTCAGGGTAACCGTTTTAACATAAACGCCCAAGATTCCTTGAAGACATTTTACCAGTTCTGGAAATTTTGACTTGAGTACTATCCAACAGTTTTTTTCTCCTGGATTTCAAGGTAGGATGGTTTTTATAGTCTTTGTTTTTTCATAGGGAAGTATGTGTGTGTGAAGAGGAGGAATGGAGTGAGTGGCAAAGGGAACTATGTTGACCTTGCATTTTCATAGCAGGCACTATGCCTGGGTTACTTTGAAGGGACAGATGAAAACCTAAAAAATACATTTAAATTGAAAGTAAAAAGCTTGCATGCAATTCATTGGGGAAGCCACACCCTCTATATGGCTTGGTTTATAATCCTATGATTTAGCGTTGTTATCTCTCTAAAGATCAAGGGCTATGCACAACTAGTTCTGATGATAAGCAAATTTAAAAGGTTCGTTATCAATGCAAGTAATATGCTTTTCTACAGCTGTGAAGAAATTTGTTCCCAAAACTATTACATTTTCTTCAAGCTGATTGGGTGGGTATGTACGTTACAATTCAAAAGTTGATAATTTTCTAATTTTTACTACACTGCTAGTTTAGTGCTCATGGAATGCATTCTCTTTTCCCTGTGCCTCCAGTTATCTAAACATTAGTGGAGTTGAACTATTTTTGTGCCCAAAACACATAATGGGTTTCTTTGACATCATCAAACCAGCTTCAGTCAAATCTAATTTGTGTTCACTATGAGACCCGTCAGAAAGTAAAAAGAAGGGAAACAGGAAGTAGTTTACCAAATGGAAGTCTTCCCTTGTTAAGTTTTAAATACATACATTTAAATATGTATGGTGATGTGTATAGCTTTATAAACTGTGGCATGTGGGGGAAAATAGTGGATTTGGATTTGGAGACACCAGCTCTGTATTTGAATCGTGATGTTGCATATTTTCCTTGTATATCCTTAATGTTTCTAGCCCTGTTGTGTTGAAGAATTAATGATCTCTCTACTAACATCACAAAGATGTTATGCAGAGCAAAGGAAATAGTTTATGTAAAAGTTTTATAAACCAGAAAATGATTAGATTTTCATATTATCTTTTAATTATTTAGTAATTTAAGCACTGAGAATTTTTTGTTATATATTCTGTGCACTGTGGAACACAGAGTTTAGGCAAGATTACAAAATATTAGTGAAGAAGACTGCAGTCCTTAAGTGTTAAAATGATTCTAAAGCAGGAATGGGATTGAAAGAAAGTAAAAACAATGTTAATCTTGGAGTTTGTACAAAAGAGGTACTCATCCTAGTAACCCAATTGACAGGGCTTTGTTGACAATAGGAATTTCAAGGAACTTGTAAAGACAAAAATATAGCTTTTCAGCAAGAAGTCTGAACAATCTCAAAAAGATCTAGGTCTGTATTATATTCTTAATTCTTCAGCAAGGTATGTTTGCTTGGTTACTGCTGTATTACAACTGCATTCCGTCAGTGGAGACTAGGAGTTTGGTGATTTTCTTACATGACTATCATAGCAGTCACAAAATTGGCCTGCTTTCAATTGGCGTAGTCCAGTAAACTATCGGTAAAGCAGTAGAAGATTGATATTGGCCTTGATTGACAGCTAAAATTAAAAACTTATAACCTGTACAATCGTTCATCCTGAGCGGCTATCTTGGCCTTCAAGATAGAGTTGGTCATAACTGATGTATAATGTTATTAAGTAGCTGTCCGATTCTTGAAAGAAAAGCTTGAGAAATACTAGCAGTGTTAGGCTTTCCCAAATCTAAGGGCATTTGTTTAATAATGCAGTTAATGATATGTTTTTTATAAACATGCTTCATGTTTTTATTCATATATTTAAGACTATTTCAGAGGTGGGCTATGTTGAAAAACCTGACCACAGTTTCTTTCATTTCGAATACACATTAAAATTTTACTTTATTTTACAGTATGGTGCGTATTTGTCTATTATAGACCTGAAATTTGCCTTTATTCTGCAAGAGTCTTGTTCCTTTCTGATTGCTGCCTGCCCCAGATGGAGTTTCTTCTCCCTCTGTCATTTCCCAGTGGGCTGCAGCTCTGCCACCGATGACACAAAGCTGAAGTTGTGCTTTACTACATCTTTAAAGTTTGGCTCTCTGCCTTCCTTGTCCTTGATCACTCTTGTTTTACTGAATAGTAACTGCTGATATTGAACATGCATAATTTCTATCTTAGAGTGTTATTGTAATAAAATAATACACCCAGGCAACATGTTATATGTTCAATGTAGTTTTGAAAGTTTTTATTGAAATTTCAAAGGTTTCCTTTCAAAGGCATTGTAAAGTTGGAATTGAAGGTCAAAATAGTTTTTATTCTGAGCATCAATCTTTTAAAACCCTGTTATCAGCAAGGTCTTTTCTAAAGAATGTATTATATATAAATATTTCAATCATGGTTCATTTTTTAAAATAAAGATGGAAGGTCAAAAATGTTTTATCTGATTGCCCTTGAAAATATGGAACTATATATGAGATTAGGAAATTGTTTCTCCCTGCATTGCAGTTTGATTCACTTGTAGTCTCTAAAGGCCTGTTCCCACAAGATATAAACGACCATTGCTTCAAGGCCATTCTAACAATATTTAGTCATTCATAATGAAAACAAAAGAAATATACACAAAAACAGAAACATATTTCAAAATAATGATACAATCATATTCAACTACTGTATTGACTAGCAAGCTGTGTTTATTGTTGGCAAAGCTAATATCCCCTATTATCAAAAGGGAAGGCTTGTTCACACTTTACGAAGTTGTTTTACACAGTACCCTTACAATGTAGGAACTGAAGCATTTTCAGTTTTCCTTCTACAAGTTTTTAGTCAGAAATATTGATAAGTATAAATGTTATTAAAATTCCCTCCTATTACTATTTTGACTCTAAAAACTTAACTTCTGACAAGTTGTAAAATTAGGAAGGAAACAAAATGGTGGATAATTACAAAAAAAAGCTTTCAAGATTTTTTTAATATTTTTTGACATAGTCATTGGGTAATTAATAGTAGCTTTTTTTTTGCATGACTTGGGATAGGTATATATAAAATTATTCACAAGACAAATTGCATTTTCAAGCGAGAGTTTTCATGACTATATGTACATCAGAATTTTTTTTCATATGCAAAGTTTTAAAGCAATGTGTATACAAAGCAATTGTCTTAAGCAAATTAATCCTTTGATTTGAACAATTGAGAGCATGTTACTTAATATGTAAACACATATTGTGACATGACAAAAATACATATAGGACAAAAGGCCACATCTTAAATAGAATGCCAGATATGAAAATTCTTCATCACTTGATTTTTCTACTATGGTCCCTTGAATTTTATCTCTCCAACTCAAAATAAAACAATAAATATGACTGAAATAAAACTTTGTTTACTGGTCTCCAATAGTTTGGAATCAACTATTTCAAAAATGTTTAATCTATTCAACTGGTATATCCTCAATGAAAGGCTTATTTCAGATTAGTGGAAGCAGATTCTGAGATGTTAAAATGACATACTGTGCATGGAGATAATGAATACTTCATAACAAAGAACAAAAATTAAATTGTAAATATGGTATGGAAATATTCTCATCACTCATTCATTTATTTAATCATCCAGATTTGCTTGATATCTTTCATGTGCTAATCACAGTGTTTTTGTGGATGAAACAAAGACAGATAAACAAGGCTTCCAGTCTTAAAAGTTTATAATCTAGTAAGAGACAGACATAGAAATCAATAAAGGCAATGGAATTTGGTAAGCATCTATATGTTATTATGTGAAAAAAGAAAAGTGAAAGCAGCTTCAAAAATAGAATGGCATTTGAGTTGGATCATGAAACATATGCAAATGTTTTTTCATACTGAGATGGGGTTATTTCAATTTTATGAATCCACTGTCGAATTTAAAAGAAATTGTAATAGGTAACATCTATAATAAACAAAACTAAAAAAGATAATTATGGGCTAAAGTGGGAAAGGAAAAAACATCATAATTGCACATTGCTTTAACCTCCCATCTTGAATCCAAAGCAGAAACTGCTGCAGCAACAGAATTCTCGCTGAGAGTGTTATGGTTAAAAGAAGTTTAATATGATGGCCCTTCCTAGACAATGATTTGATTGTTCTTAAGCCTCTTATTTGGGTACCACATTCCAAAAATGTCAGAGAAAATGGAGTTATACCTTAAAGTATTTTCTAAATAAGCCATTGATGATTAACTCATACTTCCAATGCTGTAGTACCCTTCACATTTACCAATCAGAAATAGAAATGTTTGAAATAGCCCATTTCCCTCACGGTTTCTACCTGAGAATTGGGTTTATTTTCCCCTACTACTCAGTTAGGGTTAAGTTAAGGTTTTATACATTTATATACAAATCTACATTTTTTTGAGAGAGCATCTCCCTCTGTTGCCCAGACTGGAGTGCAGTGGCATTATCATAGCTCATTATAACCTCAAACTCCTGGGCTCAAGCAATCCTCCCACCTCTGCCTCCTGAGTACTGGACTACAGTCCCTTGCCACCATGCCTGGCTAATTTTTCTATGTTTTGCAGAAATAGTATCTTGCTATGTTGCTTAGGCTTGTCTTGCACTCCTGGGTTCCTGTCTCAGCCTCCCAAAGTGCTGAGATTATAGGTGTTTGCCACTGAACTCAGCCCAAGGTTATGTATTTTGTTAATCAATATTTACAAAAACAGATTTTTGTTTACTTAAAATCAAAACATTTTTCCAGCAGGTGCACTCACAAGCTACCAAATTTTAAAGAGAGTCAATATATTCGCATCTCTTTTTCTGATGGGAATAATCCTACAATATTCAGTAGGGATATTCCCAAACTCTATCTTGTTTTCCCTGTCCTATCCCACCTCTCCCCACAACCATCTCTCAAAGAAATTTATCACAAAGAAAACTCTGAAACATTATGATATGGTCTTTACAATAATGCTAAATAATATGGGATTTGTCCTGTAATATAATGAGTGAGAATAGATGTAGGCTTCTAAGAAAGAATAACACACCAAATTGCTGTGACAAGTGTTTTAGTCTATTTTGTGATGCTATAACAGAATATTTGTAATTTATAACAAACAGAAATGTATTGGCTTACAATTCTGGAGGCTGGTGAAGTCCAAGTTCGAGGTGCTGACATCTCTGGAGAGAACCTCCTTACTGCACCAGCACATGACAGAAGGTAGGATAAAGAGAAAGAGCCCACTCCCTCTTATTAAAGCATGAAATCCACCCATGAGTGTAGAGTCTCTTTGGCCCAATCAACCTCTTAAAGGCCCCACATTCCAATACTGTTACAATTAAATTTCAACATCATAGACCTGAAAATAAGCTATATTTTTTAAAAAAATTTCAACATGAGTTTTAGAGGTGACAAATTCTCTAACCATAGCAATATCATAGGAAGAAAAGCTTTGGCTCATGTGTAATGGGCAATTTTTATTTTTATAAGTACATTACAATGTTATATATTACATATAATATGCATACATTAAAAATAAAATGAATATGTAGCTAAATAAAAATGTTGTGAATAAACAAATTTAATTTATTTGTATTTCCACCATATTTATAAAAGAAATAATCAGTTTGGCTCAGAGCAAGAAAAAGGATGATGCCTCTGGTCTTAAAAGGGTCAGCATTATAAATTAAAAAGCAAGCAAGTGATCACTGTTTTATTAAAATATGTAAAACAATGAGACCAAGTGGCACCACTTTAGGAACCTCAAAAATAGAGCAACTGAATAAAGTGATTTCAGTGTATCAATGTTTCAAGCATGTCAATGTCAAAAACGGCCAGCAAATGTGAGTGCTAAATGGTATTCATACAAAATAAAACAGAAAATCTTGTTGCCACTTAGATTAAACTTGTTCATAAATGTAAATTAAAATACTCACTCTGGGCTTCTAGAAATGTATCACAGGCACATTGAAGAGAACACAAGTCCTGTAGTAGTAAGAGCAAGAGCCATAAACTTCCAAAATTATTATTAATCAATATAATTTTTATTCACTGCCTGGTGAGGCCTGGAGAAACTGGATTAGATATATGTTTATCTAATCTCACAATAATATTAAAAAGATACAGGAAATGGGATTAAGTATCAATCCAATTTGTCACTCTTCTAACTGTAACAATATGGATTCTAAGATTTCTTCAGAAGAAAAATAAACTATTTATGTCATAAAATGTTAATACTGAAAACATTTTAATATGCTGATCTCTGTTGGGTTAAGAGAAACATTAAACTTCTCAAACACTTTTTCTCTGCCTCTGTTTTCCTCCCATCATTAGAGATGCAGTTATTTAATTTTCACTTAGCTCAGAAATTGATCTACCATGATTTAATCAGAGGGAATTTAGGAACACCTGATGACTGTCTCATATAACAAAACATTTTGCAATCTAAAATTGATCCTGGTCCAAACCAATATTACAATCTTCCCCCAGTCCCTAATCTTCTTCTCATGCAGTCTTTTCCATTTTAGTTGGTGACACTTCTATTTTTTGTTTCATTCCAACATATCATAGTCTTCCTTAACTCTTTTCACACCATCATCAACTCTGAAGCAAATTCTGTTGGCTCTGCATAAAATAACCTTAAATCTCTCCTCCACGTGCTGTGATTTAAGTCACTATCTTTCTCATAGTAGATTAGTCTATTAGCTTCATAACCTGTCTCTTTGATTCCAGTCTTTATTCCTTAAAATATGTTTCTAACACAGAATATACCTGGATCTAGTTAAAATGAGAGAGTGTGTCATTCTTCTTACCAAATTCTTCCAAGGGCTTCTCATCTCCTTGCAGATCAAAACCAAATTCACACAATGACTTACCAACCCCACAGTCTGATTCCATATTGTGTCTCTCTCTTTGCTCTTCCACTACTAACTTGAATAGATAAGTATTTCCCCTTCCCTTTGTATTTGCTGTTCTCTCTGCCTCATGTTTCCTTTTTCAGTTGACCCACTAAGCTCATTCCCTCAATTCTTTCTGTTCTTCACTTAAATATAACTCTTCTGAGGCCATTCCTGTGTACTTTGTTTAAAATTTTATCCCACCTAACCAACAGCATCTCCTACCTTTTTCCCATTTATGTTTCTCTATAACACTTCTCATTATATAAACTGCTATATATTTTATTTACTAATTGAATTATCTGTACATCTCCTATAGATCTTAAGCTGCAGGAGGGAAGTGATTTGTGCATACTCCTGACCAACAGTTCAAAGAAGAAATCAAAATGGAAATCCACAACATACCAAAACTTAGGGAATGTAGCAAAAGCAGTGCTAAAAGGAAAGTTTAGAGTGATAAATGCCTACATTATGAATAAAGAAAAATTTTGAATAAAGGACCTGCTTTATAACATAAAGAACTAGAAAAATAAGAACAAACTAAGCCCAAATTTAGTAGGAAGAAGGAAATAATAAAGATTAAAGCAGAAATAAATACAATAGACACTAGAAAAACAGCAAGATTTAAAGAAAAAAAAAATCCTCCAGACACCAACATCAATGAGCTTCCTTGGTTATCAATACTCCAGGCATATTGTAACACATTGATACTGGAAGAGTAAAGCTGTCCTGACCCTTTAGGAGAGGACAACCAGAAGCTTTGTATTTGTTACACTCCTGTACTCTGTTCCATGTGTCTCTTCCTTTGGCTGATTTCGATCTGTATCTTTTCCTTTTAATAAACAATGACTGTTAGGAAAAGAAAAAAAAAAAAAAAACAAAAAACTTCCAATTCTTCTCAAACTCTAACAAAAAACTGAAGAAGAGGAAACACTTCCAAACTTATTTTTCATGGCAGCATTGCCTTGATAACAAAGCCCAATAAAAACACTACAAAAAAAAAAGAAAATTCCAGGTCAATATCTCTGTTGACTACACGTACAAATATCCTTAACAGAATATCGGGAAACTCAATTTAACAGCGCATTAAAAGAATCATGCACAAGGATTAAATAGGATTTATCCCTGGAATGCAAGAAGGGTTCAACATATGCAAAGCAATAAATGTGATACACCACATTAAAAAAATGAAGGCTAAAAATCATGTGATTAACTCAACAGTCATAGAAAAAGCATTTGACAAAATTAAAAATCCTTTCATGATAAAAAAATATTTCTGAACTGATTAGGTATAGAAGAAATGTACCTCATCACAATAAATATTGCACATCACAAGTTCATAGCTGACATCATACTTAATGGTAAAACATGGAAAGCTTTTTCTCTAAGGTCAGAAATGCAACAAGGATGTGCACTTTTGACACTTCCTTTCAACATAGTATGGAAGTCACAGGCAGACAAGTTAGATAAGAAAATGAGCTAAAATGCATCCAAATTAGAAAGGAAGAAGTATTATGGTCTCTCTTTGAAGATGACATGATCTTATATATACAATACTATAAAGACTCCATCAAAAAACTATTAAACCTAATAGACAAATTTAGTAAAGTTGAAAATTACAAAATCAACACTCAAAAATCAGTTGCATTATTCTATACCAACAACTAACTATCTGAAAAAAATTACAAAAATCATCCATTTTCAATAACATCAAGAAATAACAATATTTAAGAATAAATTTAACCAAGGAAGGAGAACATCTGTATACTGAAAAATATAAAATATTGAAAGAAATTGAAGAAGACACAAATAAATGGAAAGATATCCTGTGTTCATGGATTTGAAGAATTAATACTGCTAAAATGTGCATACTACCCAAAGCAATCTATGTATTCAATGCTATCCCTATCCAAATCCCAATGACATTTTCCAAAGAAATAGAAAAACAATCCTAAAATTCATATGAATTCACAAAAGATCTCCAATAGCCAAAGCAATTTTGAGAAAAGAACAAATCTGGAGCAATCACACTTCATAATTTCAAAACATATTACAAAACCATGGTAATCAAAATAGTATGGTACTGACATAAAACCAGAAACAAAGATTAATGGAGAAGAATAGAGAGCTTTGAAGTAAATCCACACATTTATGGGCAACTGATATTTAACAAGGGTCAAGAACACACTATCACAATGAGTAAAGGATAGTCTCTTAAATAAATGGTGTTAAAAAAACTGGGTATTCACATACATAAGAATAAAATTAGACTCTTATCCCATAGCATATACAAAAACCAATTCCAAATAGATTAAATTAAACTTAAATATAAGGTCTAAAACTGTAAAACTACTAGAAAAACATAGGAGGAAACATTTGTTGCATGAGTTTGGGCAATGATTTTTTGGATATGACCCCCCAAAAGCACAGACAACAAAAGCAGAAATAGACTATTGGGATTGCATTAAGCTAAAACCTTCTGTACAGCAAAGGAAACAACCAACAGGGTGAAGAGAAAACACAGGAATGGAAGAAAATATTTGCATATCATACATAAGATAATGGATTATTATCAAAAATGTATAAGGAATTCAAACACTTAATAAAAAAGTAAAATAAATAAAAATCAAACAAGTTCAAAATGAGCGCAGGGCCTGAATAGACATTTCTGCAAAGAGGACACACAATGGACAGCAGATACATGAATAGGTGCTCAGCGTCACTAATCATCAGGGAAATGCAAGTCAAAACCATAACAAGCTATCACCTGGTACCTGTTACTGTCAAAAAGACAAAAGATACCTGCTGACAAGGATGTGGAGAAAGGGAACCCTTATACATTTTTGGTGGGAAGTTGGTACCACCATTATGGAAAACAGTATGGAGGTATCTTAAAAAAATATACCATATGATCAACTAATCCCACTTCAGACAATATATCCAAAGGGAAAGAAATCATTATCTCTAAGGGGATGGGTATATACACACCTAATGTGTGCGGTGTGCACCGTCTGGGGGGATGGACATGCTTGAAGCTCTGATTCGGGTGGGGTAAAGGTAATATATGTAACCTAAACATTCGTACGCCCATTATATGCTGAAATTAAAAAAAAAGAAAAAAAACCAAACCATTATCTCTATAAGATATTTGTCCTTCCATATGTATTGCAGCATTATTCACAATAGCAAAGACATGGAAAAATGTAGGTGTACATCAGTGGATGACTGGATAAAGAAAATGTAGTATGTGCATATGACAAGACATTATTCAGCCTTAAAAAATAAAGAAATCTGGCCATTTGCCACAATATGAACAAGACTGGAGGAAATTATATTAAGTGAAATAAACCAGACACAATAAAACAAATGCTACATTATCTCACTTATATGTGTAATCTAAAAATTGGAAATCATAGAAGTAAAGAGTAGAATGGTTGTTGCCAGAGGCTGGGGGATATGGAAGATATTTGTCGAAGGGTATCAGGTTTCAGTTATAAAAAATGAACACATTCTGGAGATGTACAACATGGCGACTAGAAGTAAAGGACATAATGAGACATTGCCAAATGAGGAAAGAGGAAAGTCTTGGGTGAAATTATTAGCTACATCACAATTTTAGAGATAGTTACAAAATTATTGATCAGAGAAGTGATTAAAAGTGGTTATGAGGTATCCAAATGTGGAAAGTTTAAGGAGTTGTCAGTGAGAAATGCTAATGCTATGAGGGTGGAAGTAAAATGATGTGGACAAAAGCAGTTCAGTAGAACAGTTGTAAGAAACCTTGAGTGGTTATTTTATGGTAGAGAAAATGAGAGAATAGATTCTGCATGTATATTCAAGAGGTTCATGTCATTGTTGGTTTTTATGGTTTTGTTTCATAATTGTTTTTACAATTCTTTATGGTTATAACTACCTAATGCCAAAGTCAAAACTTGGAGTTCCCAGATTTTAAGAACTGACATAAAATTAGTACTATCCCAAGAACCGTTGCAGTAAAAAATTATTTTTTATTTTAATCATTAGGTAAGTTATACTTAAAAGATTTGTTCCATTAATAGAAAGTGCTTAATATTACTTCCCTCTGGGATCTGGAGAGCTCACACACAAGGTTATGAGGATTTAAAAATTCATTGTTAAATTTGGAAAAAACCTAAAAACTCTTCCAGATTCATATTCGATCTATTTGGGGTAGAATAATACAACATTGCAATTGACTTAGAACTTTTATTGCCAAACACAATCTGCCTCATTCCCTTATGCATCATTAAAATGATACAATTTTTCATTAAAAATGCCTATAAAAGTATAATATTATAATTTCTGGGCCAAAGCTTAATATGGTTCATTTCTCTCACAATTACAATAGAATATTTAAAGTTGGGACAAGTGTCAAAAAGCTAAATCTGCTATTTTATTCCTTAGTGTTATATAGAATTTTGTGGTCAGTGATTAAGAAGGTAGTTGTTATTGTCATTAAGATACAATTTTTCTTTAGTTTGTGGGATTCAGAGGCAGTAATAGAATGTAGTACAAATATTACTAGTGGAATCTGACTAAAGTGTGAGAACAATTATCAAGCTGCAAGCAGAAATGTGATTGGCAATTATCTGACAGTGGACTTGAAAAAATTAACACTTGCTAGTTTTGTTTATTTGTTTGTACTTAGGTAAATAAAATGTATTTAAAATTTTTAAATTTATTTAAATTTTAAATTTACTTTCTTCTTAGCACCTGTCATAAACGTCAAGCTAATGTATGTAATTTCATGCTAACAGATTACATACACAATATTTGAATTGCATTTGGTGGGAAAATCACATATTTAAACTTACAGAGTTTAGTAGCGTATTTTTACATGAAGATAACATTTATAACTTCATACCACTGCATTGATTTGAACATGTATTGACTTACAACACAATCCTGTAGGGTTGTTTGTGTTTCAGTGCTTTATAAAGGAGATATAAAACTGGACAGATCTGGTGAGGAGAAGGGTAAGTACATTTCTTGTTACCTTCTGAAACCAAGAGAAATAAAGCAAAGGTAACAGCTGCCAGTTTGGTTGAAGCTATACTTTATAGACTGGAGTGGTCACATTTTAATTAATGGCTATGTCTTGCATTTACTAGGAGGACTGGGAATTTACATATAAGGCATCCATCATGCTTTCAGGGAAAATGAAAATCACAAGATAGTATAAAGAACACAGTATCTTCCAAGGAGCCAAGCAATTTTTCTACAAAGGGTGAAGAATAGGTTGTGCACCAAGAGCTCAAACTTCTGCAACAGTATGGACATGCTGCAAATGACACTGTTTCAATTACCATGAATGTCTGCTTAGTGCAATTTGTCTTTATGTCATTTAATTGTCTGAAGTATAAACCCTTGGCTTTTAACTAAAACAATTACATAAGTGTACTAGTGAAAGAACAAGCTGATTGAATGATTTGGAGAAGGGAACCAAACATCAAAAAATAATTCATTGACATTTTTAATTAATGATAGGAGCTATTGGAACAGTTTGTTTCATGAATAAGATTTTGAAAAACTAAATTACAATTTACAATTTTTTAAATGTGACCGAAGTCTAAAGCAGATTTTTATTAGCCTCTCTTGACACTCTAGTTTATATTACGAATAGAAAAACTTCTAATTATTCATTTTTAGTTCTAATAGCAACTGTTATTTTTTAATAGGAGGTATGTTTATCGTCTGGGGAAAGGAGAGAAACTTAATGAAAATTCAGTCAAAGCATTTTCTTCAGTTGATCAGTGGAGACAAAACGATTCAGCTAATTAGTCATCAATCAAAAATGGAAATTTGGAGCGTCTGTGTCTGAACTTGTCGAAGATAAAAGAATCAAGACTGTGTCACCAGAGATTTTGCCAAGAATAGCTGAAAAACTGGAATTGCCATTTACTGTGATAGGGAATATAAGGCTGTTTTTGCACGAGATGTCATTACATAAACTCTGAGTAAGTTAAGACTATTAAGTTTAAGATTCCACCTACATTGTCAAGAGGACATATCCAGTAGGTAATCATACATATCAATTTATGATCAAAAGTTAATACTAAAGTACTGCTGTATATATTTGGATGTTTTCATCATATAGATTATGTTTAGAGTCACAAAATTGCATTAGATCATCAAGAGACTAACATAGAAAAAGAAGGAGACATTCAAAGTGTTTTTGTTCTGAGATTTTTTAGAGATGAGAATACTAAAAAAGGAAATCAAGAAGAAATGAATTAGTAGGGAAAAACAAAACCAAGCCATATATTATGGTGCCCTGGAAGCTAAGTAAAGAAAACATTTCAGGAAAGAGGAAGAGATCAACTAGATCAAATGCTCCTCTTAGCTCAAATAGGATGTAGAATGAGAATTGGCAATTGGATTTTGAAACATACAAGTCATTAGCGACCTTAATAAGAGTAGGGGCAAATGTATTATTGGAGTAGGTTTAGAAAACTACAGAAGAAGGGAAATTGGAATTGCATATATGGATGATTCTTTCAAGGAGTTTTACTGTCCAATGAAAGACAGGACAATAGCTGGAGGGGAAAGTAAAGTCAAGTATGGTTTCTTTCCTTTTTTTATATATATAGGAGAAGTGACAGCACTTTTCTATGCTGATGGGAAAGATATGATAACAAAGGGGAAAAAACTGATAATGTAAATAGCTGGATCCCGGTACATGCTAGGGAATTTTATTTTAAACTATTGTCTCTAATGAATTCTAACCACTTCGGTGAAAAACGGTGGTTTTTATAATGCGAATTAGGTACGTATCTTTCCTTTACCTTGTAGTTTATCCTGTTTATCGTAGTTTTCTTCCATACGCGCATTCCATCATTTTCCATTGTGGTAGTTAAGTTGTTGGGGTGATAAACAAGTAAAATCCCATTCCCCACACTGTAGTGATTGTAACAGGTAAATGAAGAATAAATAACTAGTGCATGGTTCTATGGACTGATGGTGTACTGCCAAAATTCATATGTGGAAATTTTAAACCCCAGTGTGATGGTATTAGGAGTGGGGGCCTTTGGGAAGTGATTAGATCATGAGGTTGGAGCCTTCGTGAATGAGATTAATGCCTTAAAAAAGGACAGGAGGAGTGAGCTTGCTTTCTCTCTCTGTTCTCCACTATGTGAGGGTACAACAGGAAGACAGCCACTTCTGAACCAGGCACGGGTTCACCAGACACTGGGTCTGCTGGTGCCTTCATCTTGGATTTCTCAGACTTCAGAACTGTGAGAAATAATTTATTGTTTAAGCCACACACTCTGTGGTAATTTATTATAGCAGCCCAAACTGACTGAGACACATGGTATTCCCCTGGCTAAGGGATTAAGTCCAATCACGGTCCATTCCAGGCAAAACTTGCTCTCCGAAAGTTTGCTGTTAGTTCGAGACATGTAGTTTGCTAAAGTAGTAGAAGCCTATTTGGAGAGGTAGCCGATATAGGGGGATCACAGCTTAGAGAATTTTAAACAAACCATGCCAGAGCCTTCAGCAAACTGTACCGAGAAATTTTAATTATGTGGGTCAACACATTTTCTTTATTGTTTAAATAAGTTTGAATTGAGTTTTCTATTTCTTAGAATTAAAATCATCTTAAATTGGTGATGGAAAGAAAAGCAAACCACAATTTCTATAGTGGGCACTTACTAATTATGCAGCGATGGTAATGTTTTTCCTTATGAACTGCTAATTATGCCCTAGATAACAAAATTTATGAAAACTTCACAAAGGATTTTTTTTTTTTCTACAGTGGATAAAGAGACTGAGAAAAAGAAAGCTGTTCTCTGGCTGGGAATATAAACACATAAACAAAAAAGAGAAAAAAAATTGTCTCTAGTTAAGAAAGCATCAATTGCCTTGAAAAGCAAGAGACATAGATCATAAACCTCACTTTCCCATTCTAGTCTATAAGATTTCCTTTAGCGTTAATATATCTTTAAAATGAAAAGTCAAACTAGATCACTTTGAGTTCCATTAAAATTTAACAGCCTTCGAAATTGACAAGGATGTGGTTATGTATTACTATTTGTTTTAATTATAAGACACTCTTTTAATAAAATTCTCCCATCTATTAGCATAACCCAATGACTTTAATATGATATAAGAGATAAAGAAAATAGGTGACCAATGTACAAATACCTTTCGGCACTCAAGCACTTATTAATTCAATGAATATTATTGAGCTTGTCCTATGTACTCAAACCTACACAGTAAATGGAATTGAAATCCAAAAGAAAAAAACCCCGACTTGAAGAAGTTGAGATGTTAGACATACAAACATGTCTAACATGCAATATCCCAAATGCTGTGTGTACTGGATGCATTTAAAAGAAATAAGTTGTTCATAAAGGAAAGAATGGTTTCTTCTGCCTGAAAAAAGTCAGGCTAACTCATTAGGTGATGAGTATGTTTAAGATGAGACTTAAAAATACAAGTTAAAACTTATCATGGGTAAAACCAGGAGAAAGACAGTATACTTTCTCATTAAACTGTACACTCCTCCAAAGCAAGATGGTGATTCTGTCACAATTTTATCTCTGAGGTCTGGCATCGCAATGTAATCATCTCTTAATTTTTGCTTGAAATTAAGTATGGGAAGGGTGATTGAAACTGAAGACTGGTGAAAATCAGAGAAAATGCATAGGAAATCAAGAAAGCATTGTGGAAGAATTATCAGCTGTTGTGTGTTGCTGCATGGTAAGTGGGGAGTTGAGTGTACCAGATAAAACATTATTTTATTAATGAAAATTTATGGCAGTGCTTATTTACAACTTTGTAAGAATAGGAAGATAATTTTGAATGAGTAAATCACTGGCTTCAAATGTTTTGAGATGGAATCAGAATTTTTTTTTTAGTCAAGGATTGGATCAAATTCATCTATTTTGGAATTACATGTAATATAACCTTTTATGATATGACTTTTCATATCATAAAAATTGACATGAAAATCCAGTTGACTTGCATTAAGTCAAACATTAAGGAAAATAGACAAAATATTGTGGAAAATATAGTTATGCATCATAAAAGTATCATTTATGTTAACATTATATAACATGTAATGTATTTAATTTCATTTTAAATAAAATAAATGCATATTGTTTAATATTCTCAGTTTTAATTTCTAATATGGTAATTGTTGATATATATAAACAGCATAAACTAAAGCTTTTTAGGTTTTTTTTCTTTATGTTTTGTAGAGACAGGAGTCTTGCTATGTTGCCCAGGTTGGACTCAGATTCTTGCCTTCAGGCTTGCCTCCTGCCTCAGCCTCCCAAAGGGCTGAGATTACAAGTGTGAGCTACTGTGCCCATCCCTGAGGGTTCTTAATAACTTTAATAGTGTATAGGGATCCTAAAACCAAAAGTTTGAGAAACATTGAATTAAATAATCCCTAAAGCACCCGCAAGTTTCTGAACAACTTAGATGTTTTCCATCTAAGAAAAATAAATTTATATCATTAGACTGATCTTCTCATAATACAATTGGCTTTAAGTTCAAAATTCAGATATCATCACTTCAATAAGCAATGGCTTTGGTGGAAAGTGGCAATCATCTTTTAAATAAGAAAATTATTTTGAGTGTAAATGTAAAATCAGTGACCTACTTTCATCACAGTAAAAATATTTATTATACTGATGTAAAAGGAAATTATTTTTAAAAATCTTTTTTCTCTCTAGTAGAGTAAGAGTATAAGGGTAAGATAATAATTATATCAGCAAAATCAGGTGAGGGCAATGTATAATGACTTTTAATGGATTTTAGGTGTATATTTTTAATAAGGCTTACATTTTATCTTGTAAAAATGTAAAGACTAAGTGAAACTTTACTAATCTGCTGAACTGTAAATGCACTGATTCTTTACCATAAAAAAAATACTTCAGGTATCTCTAATTCATTTTTTGGAGATTCTTTTACTTTAATAATTAGTTTTAATGATATGCTATGATAGGACATTGCTATCAATTGGTGTTTTAAAAGTAGGAGTAGAGAATGTCATTATACCTAGATAGGACAGTATTGCTTCATTGACGGACTATAACAGAAAAGCCCCGATGACAGATAAAAAGCCAAGTTTTATTTCATTTTATTAAGTTAAGAGCCACTGAATTTAAAATGGGAAAACGGCCAGCAACAGATTACTCATTACAGCTCAAATAAATTAAACTGTTAATTTTATATTTCTCTAATCACAGATTCATTCAAGATTGTTCTCTTTTGCTGTGTTCTAAGACCAGCATATATAATTTCATTATGCATCAAAAATATGGGAATTTGGGGGCGAGGGAATTTAGTTTTATAGTAGATGGACCTTTAAAATAATTATATCCACCTCCCTCAAGCACTGAATCTGTAAAGAAAAAATTGCAGAAGGTAAAACTCATACCATTTGGCTTTCCATTCTAATCAGAATGTAGAAATTTGCAAGACAGCATCATTCCCACAATAACAATGAAGAAATCTAATAAAATATATCAGTGATCTGAGGATACAAAGAAACTTGACGGAAGTAAATTTTAGGTAATAGGTTCACAGTTGCTAACAATTTTGAGCATGGCACAAGAATGAGCCAACACTATATAAATTGGGGTAAGGAGTAACCGGTGTAACTTTCAACAAACTTTTAAAGGCCATGTCTTGGAAATTAACCTGACCAATTACAATTTTAAGGAATAACAATCACGGTAATTCATTTGGCAGTTCTGTTCTGAGGAGTCTTCACTAAGTGCAAAAAATGAGCACATTATAAGTAGAAGCCAGTAAGCGTGTAGGGCTTATATGTTATGCATATATTCTTATATATAAGTTTGCTAAGTACATAAGATGTACTTTTCAAACTTAGTCAATATATATTCTGCTATATAAATATTTCAGTGTTTAATTTTTTGAAAATTTTTGGCCATTTTCTCTACAAAAAACACCTAGGAACTTAAGTTTTTATAAACTGAGTGTCAGCAGCTGATAGTTTGGGGCAGGGTAGGAACTGTGGGAGAAGCAACCTGAGGTATAACTGGTTATACCTCGCAAGAGTGAAACAGTGGCTCATTGAAAGCTGGAGACAGATGAGAAGAGCTAAGGAAAATTCCTCACAGTACCAGGGGCCCTCTCTGAATGGACAGCAATAACTCACCAAAGGCTGGAGGTAGTACAGGAAAATTGAGAGAAATTCCCCAAAGTGCAAGGGCCCTTTCTGAATGCATGGCAGGAGTCCGCCAGTGACTGGGTCAGAAAAAGTGACCGGAGGGAGATTCCCCAGAGAAACACAGGGACTTTGCTGAATTCATAGCAAGAGTCCACAAAAGGCAGTGTAAAGACTGGGAGAGATGAGAGACATGCCCTTAAGCACATGAATCCTTCACCAAGCGAAAGCAGTGCCCATTAAAGGCCACGGAAGGGCAACAAGATTAAGAAAGAGTTCCTGAGGTACAGAAAGCTAGAAGTGGAGCTGGAGGTCCAAGAAAACATCTAAGTATCCCCAAAACGTGGTGGATAGTTTGTAAAGCAGAGAGGGGCCTCTGGAGTGTTGCCAGAACTCAGAATCCAATCCTTGACTAAAAAAAAAAAAAATTCTGATTTCATCTCAAAACATTTAAAGCCAGTGATTAACTCATTCAAAATAAACACACAAAAAAACCAAACATAAAACTAGTACAAGTACAGATTAAATCAACTTATCCTTCTGTCTTAGCAGCAGGGAAAAAAGAGATGGTGAACTTGAAGTCACTAAAAATTAATATAGTTGAAGAGCAAAAAATATAAATAACATAAAGAAAGGGTCTGAGACCCATGGTACAATATCAAATGTTAAACATGTATGTTTTTAGGGTCATAGGGAGTAAGAAAAGTGAAAATGGTTATGTCCCTAAAGAGATATTTATAGAGAAAATGATCAAAAATTTTCAAAGAATTAAACACCCAAATATTTATTTATAAAAATATGTGCTTTGCAAACATATAAGAATATATGCATAATATATAAGAATATGTCTTATATGGGTCACACATATGCATATATGAACATGTATGAATTTTTAATCAGGCTTCTTTAATTTGATAAAGAGCATACACAAATACTTATAGTTATTATTGTACATAATTGGTACATATTGAATGTTTTCATTCTATGATAAGGGACAAAAATTTATAACTACTCTCAACATCCACTAGAAGTCTTATATAGTGTAACGAGAGAGAGAGAGAGATAAATAAATGAAAGCCATAAAGATGAGAAAGAAATAGAAAACTTCTTTTTACCATACAAAACAATTGTATATATTCATATATATGTATGCATATATATATGTGTGTTTGTGTTTGTGTTGAAAACCTAAATATCTACAAAAAATTCTGAAACTGATAAATGAATTCAGCAAGGTATCAGGATACAAAATCACTATTAAAAACTCAGTTGTATCACTATAGGTTGAGCATCCTGAATCCAAAACTCTGAAATGCTCCAAAATCCAAAACTTACTCAGTTCCAACATCACCCTCAAAGGAAATGCTCATTGGAGCATTTCAGATTTTGGATTTGAGATGCTCGGCCTTTAGATATATATAAAATAAAAATATTTCAAATACTAAAAAAATTAAAATCTGAAACACCCTACTGAAATGCTTCGTCCCAAGTATTTTGGATAAGGGATACTCAAACTGGATATAATAAAGGCAAACAAACATTTTCACAATCAAAGTTTAAAATATTTACAAAAGCCTAAAAAACTATAAAAAAATTAAGAGCAAATCTATCAAAAGAAATATAACAGTGAAATTTTAACAATGAATTAAAGATTTTAAAACTACATTAATAAGTGGATAATTGTACTGTGTTTATAAGTTGCAATTATAAATATTGTTAAGGGATGTATCCTTTTCAAAATTATTTGTAGATTCAACAAAATACTATAAAATATTTCTGTAGGCTTCTTTTTCATCAAAGTTAACAAGCTGGTTCTGAATTTTACTTCAAAATGTAGAGAATCTATAATAAGCCAAAATAAATTTAAAAAACAAGAACAAAGTTGCAGACTTAATTGCTTCATTTTATATACTACTATAAAGATATAGCAATTGAGACAGTGTTTTATTAACATAAGAATAGACAAATTGATCTATGGAACAGAAAAAAAAAATTCAGAACTAGACCTACTTATCTATTTGTAGGGAAAAAAATTAACTCTGCAAATGATGTTGGAACAGCTGAATATCCACATGGGGAAATAAACCTTTAAAGTTATGATCATACATAAAAATTTAAAAATAATTCAAGATATATTATGAACCTGGACCAAACTAAAACTATGTAACTTCTACAGAAAACATGAACCATGGTGGCTACTTTTATTTGTCGGTTTCCAGGCCTCCCAACGTGGACTGAATTACATCACTGACTTTCCTGGGTTTCCAGCTTGCAAACAACGCATTGTAGAAATTCTTGTCCTCCATAGTCATTCGAGCCAATTGCCATAATAAATCTCTTCCTATATCTTTATATATTCTATTGGTTCTGTTTCTCTAGAGAACCCCTACTAATACATAAGTATAGTTTTTGATCATGGAATAAAGGAAGATTTTTTTTGTACAAGTAACAAAACCACTAAACATAAGAGAAAAAAATATGATACATTTTACTTAAGAAAGAATAATTTATGATTATACGAAGATATGAAAAATAGAATAGATAAATCCTAAGAAAAAATATCCTCAATATACATATTTCACAAATTATTCATCTCTATAACATGTAAAGATTCCTACCAGTCAACAACACATGCACACACATATATATACACACACACACACAAACATGCCATCTCTTTATACATATATTTATATGTATAAAATTGGGAAAATAAAATATACTAATGACTAATACACACATGAAAATGTGTTTAATACAATTACATGATAAAGTTTAAATTATAACACATTTTTATACCAACTCATACATACTAGAACAGGAAAAAAAAAAACATTGACAATACTCAATATTGCCAAGTTTGTGAAGCAACTTAAAATGTCAGACGTTTTCTGATGAGAGGATAAAATGGTGTAAACATTTTAGAAAATTGTTTGACAGTTTCTTATAAAGTTGAAAATGTATTTACCATTTTAGCCAGCAAACACACTCTTACATATTTACATAATTGAAATGAAAATATGTCTTTACAAAAAGTCTTGAACAAGAAGATTCCTAACAACTTTATTTATAGTAACCACAAACTGGAAACGAACATGAGAATGGACAAATTGTGATTTATCCCCAGAATGAGATGCTATATATGAATGACAGGTACAAACTATGGATACCTGAACAACATGGATGAATCATAAAAAAAATTATACTGAGTGAAAGAAGCTAGAAACAAATGAGCACATACAGCATGATGCTGTTAATATTAATTCAAGAGATAGGAGTAAACATTCTAGTATGAAGGCCGTAGTCTGTCTCAATTTGGATGGTGCTTGCCTAAGTGTAATACAATTGTCAAAACTCAATGATCTGTTAATTTAAGATCTGTGCATCTTATTTATACTTCAATAAAATTTTATATTATTTCTGTGACATGTTTATCTCTGACATTAAATTATTAAAGAATTTATATTAAAAATTAACTATGAAAAGAAATCCCAATTTTAACTCCAGACCACAGCAATTCCCTTTGCACAGGATTAAATAACACCCATCTCATCACTTATGTGGAAGGCCTGGAAATTTTTTCAGTAATCACATCATAACAATGATATTTCATTCAATGAGTATTCCTAAACACTTAATGTATAACAAATACTGCGCTGTTTGTCAGGGATATAGCAGTGTCTTAGTCCTTTTATGCTGCTATAAGAAAATACCTGAGACTGGGTATTTTACAAAGAACAGAAATTTATTTGTCACAGGTGCTGGCAGATTTAGTGAGAGCCCGGTCTCTGCTTCCAAGATGACACTTTGTTGCTGCATCCTCCAGGGGACAAATACTATGTCCTCACATGGCAGAAGAGATGAAAAGACAAAAAGAGGGTAGTTTCCTCCTCTCATGTTATAAGGTCACTAATACCATTCATGAGGACTCTGCCCTCACGACAATCACTTCCTAAAGGTTTCACCTTTTAATGCTATCACACCGGAGTTTAAGTTCCAACATATGAATGTGGTGGGACACATTCAGATTATAGTAATCAGTGCAATGAAATGATTGCTATCACTTTGGGGTTACAGTAATGAAAGGACTCACTAGACATATTTAAGTGCAAAAAGAGTAAGTATTGGTAAAATACTTTGTGCAATACATATGTTTTAAAATATACGTTTTAAAATATATTTAAAACTATGCTAGGTTATAAATACCATTTTTCGTGCTGCAATATTATTCTGCTCCAATTCTGCTTTCCAAGGCATTTAAAATGTACACGTAGTTCTAAAAATTTCTCTTCAAAAATTACTTAATTGATCTTCACATGACATTTTAAAAATCAACCCAAAAGGGAAAATCTTAGCAAATAATGGAGAAACTTGAGAGAAAGAACATCATAAGCATACAGATCAGATAAGAACATTAATTTTATACTGGACTAATTAAGATAATCAATACACTAACATTCTTAAAGTATAAAATTTTATAAAAAATAATAATTATTTTTGATGAAAATGTATTAAGTTGTGGAACTGGTTTAGTTTCTGTCTTAATCCATATTAACTAATATTCTATGACCACTTTTTACGATGAGAGTTTGGACAAGATTTTATAGTCTCATTGATGAAACATTTAACTTATACCAAAGTGCCAGTCCACAATGTTGATTTTAGTGTTTCAAAAACAGCCCGACTTACAACGTGTTTAATTACAAACCTACGAAACCAAACTAGTAAACATGAAATATATTCAGTTTACCAAAGTAATTCACTTTCTTCAGGTTTCAGATGTTCAGGACCAAGATTTTTTTATCCAATTCTTAAAGGAAACAATTACAGAAACATAAAATGCTGACAGAGTTTTAGTTTCTTGTAGCAGTACCTACAGTCCATTTATCATTTCAATCAAATGGCAGGGAAGAGAAAAGGGGTCCAAACTGTTGAAATCATGACTAATATTCTACTTAGAAGATAAAGTAATCATTTAATTATTTTTGGAGGCCTGTATTAGTTTCCTGAGGCTGCTATAGCCAATTTCCACAGATTTGGTGGCTTAAAACAACAGACATTTATTCCCTCACAGTTCTGGAAGCCAGAAGTCCAGCATCAGGATCACTGGGCTGCAATCACGGTGTGGGCAAGGCCACGCTCAATGTAGAGGTTTTATGGGAGAGTATGGTTCTCTCCTCTTTCAGCTTGTGGAAGTTACTGGCATTCCTTGACTTGTGTCTGCATGTCTCCAATCTCTGTTCAATCGGTCTGTAATCTCCCTCTGCTTCTCTTATGAGGACACTTATGATGTCATTTAGGACCCACCTGGATGATCCAGGATAATCCTCTCATCCCAAAATCTTTAATCACACCAGCAAAGACTCTTTTTCTAAATATGGTAGCATGTATAAATGTCAGGGTTTAGAAAGTGTTTCAGGATATCTTTTTGGGGGGCATGTTTAAGTTTATCACAATGCCGATCCATTCATGAGTTTCAATTTATTTTCTGTTTTCTTATGTTCTTTCACCATGTTCTCCTTATACTGTCATAAAAGCTTTTAATGAACTATTCAATGACAAATTCCAAGAGAGCAAATTTCCCTCAAAATTTGGAATCTTTCTAATTTGAATAGCTCATAAAAGCGTACTATAAAAAAACTGGTATTTTAAACACAATATACTCAATTTAAATGTCATGGTTCATGCTTAAAATAAGAAGAAAAGAAATACTAATTTAATATTCAATCTTTCAATATACCATTGTTACCTACCATCCTATGTTAAATCCTGTAATAAAGATAAATTTAAAAATAAGTAACACAAGGCTTATCTTGGGTGATGCCTTAGCATTAGGAAAAGACAGAGGATAGAGTAAATAGAGTATTCCTTTGATTACGAATTGGTAAAATCACATATTTGCATAACTTCCTTTTTTGTTGAGAATGTTCTGTAATACATTTTTGCTGGTCATTCTGTGAGCATATACAGTAACCACATTTGCTTAGTCATTGGTTGAAAGTAAGATTGTCTTTCAAGGTGTTATAAAGGAATCTCCACCTTTGTTTTGGCTCCCCATCAGCTGCTTCCATTTATTTTGAAACACAGAGCTAGAGAAAGTTTTAGAGTTTATAAAAAAATATAGAAACAGGTATTATGTCTCATTGAACTGTAAATTAATGTACGAATTAGATATAAGAGTTTCTTTAGGTTCAACCAGTGAAAGACAATCATATGTTCTTGAATGTTCCTGAGATGAAATGTAGGCTCCCCAAAAGATTATCTTGTTCTAAATGCTTCCCAACCAATGGACTTGATTAAAATGAAAATAAAATAAAAAATCTCCATGTCATAGAGACTGCATGCTCTTTGTGTGGTTTCCTCTACTTATAATATTTTATTGTTATATTTAGCTCTTGTTTATCATTTGTTTGTATGACTATGATAAAACTGCATATTTCAAATAACCAATCTTATGACAGGAATTAGCACTTCTAAGAAATTCTACAATACTAAAATTTTCCCTAACAATGCTGTAGAAAAAAAGTAAATGACAAGAATAGTCACACACTGTCATATAACGTCTGGTTAGGGTAGAGAGCATATAAGGATCATACGATATTTACTATTGGTACAGAGTATTATATTCAAATATCTGGTTTTTTCTTAGGTGTTAACTACCTTGTATTTTCATTTTTCTTTATAGCTTTAACACATTAAATTGAGAAGATATGTTAATCAGTAGCCATACTCGGGAGTCTCAAGGGATCCAGCAGGAATTGTTGCAGATAGCATGTCTTAACCATTTTATAGTCAGTACTTAAAAGATAAGGTTACTTATATTTGGTACAACAGCAAGTTCACAAAAATCTTCCATTTGCTCATTTGCAATCATCTGGTCCTGTATATTCATACATAGAATCATACGTTTTTTTTATTTGGAATGGACTTCAGAAATTATCAACTCATTTTCATTGTAAAGAAATTGAGACTCTAGGTGAGGAAGGCAATTGTGTTGACAGAAGATCTTGTTTTAACTTCTATGTTTATCACTTACTGGTGTAGAGAGAGAAGCCCTTGGTCCCCTAAAGGTTCACTGAAAAATCACTGACATGAGGCAGATTGATTAGTAGGAAAAAAGGCACACAAATTTATTTTACATGTATGTACAGGAGCATTCAGAATTAAGACCTCCAAATACAGGTGAACTTGTCCATTTTTATGCTTAGGTTCAACAAAGCATGGACAGCCATGTAGAAATATTATTGGACAAAAAGTGTCTGATCTTATTATGCTAACAGACTAAGTGGGGAAACCCAGCAAGGACTGTGTGTCTAGATTCCTCCTTGGCCTCTTTGAGCTCACATTCCTTCCTTCTGAGTGTGAGGCAGGACACTCGCCGGAATGGGTCAAACGAGCTGGGTCAGATAATTTCTTTATGAGCAATTTTTACACAGAACAATTTTAAGTCTTATGACTGGCTTTAGGGATAAAAGGTTCTGGCTTTTATGACCCGCCTTGGGGAAGAAGAATTTTAGTTTCTGTGGTTAGACTCAGGGAAGAGTGGGACTGAGAAGCAGGAGGACAAGAGGTCAAAGAAGAGCTTTGACTTCTGAGGCCTTCATTTTGGGGTACTGATTTCTAAGCCCCATCACTGGATGGGTTACTCTATTAGTTCTTATTGTTGCTGTAACAAGTACCCACAAACGTAGTGGCTTAGAACAATGTAGATTTATTCTCTTAAAGTTCTGGAGGCCAGAAGTCCAAAATCAGGGTGATCTAGAGGCGTCAGGAGAATTTTTTTTTTTTTGCCTTTCCCAGCTTTTAAAGGCCACTTTCATTCTTTGGTTCATAGTGCATCACTGCAACCTCTGGTTCTGTTAACATACCTTCTTTTTCTACCTCTGATCCTCTTGCCTCCTCTTGTAAGGAAACCTGTGATTATTTTGGGCTCACCCAGCTAATCCTGGATTATCACCCACCTTAAAATACTTAACTTAAGTCACATATACAAATCTCCGTTTACCATGTATGATAACAGACTGACAGGTTCCATGGGGTAGGACTTAGATATCTTTGGGGGGCCATTATTCAGCCTACCGCAGTTACCTTATATAATCTGGAAAACAGGCATGCATACTGAATTTATGGAGTTATTTTGAAACTCCACTCACTTTGCTCTATATCTCTTAGATTTTGATTGTTTCTCATCTATACCATTGTATTTATCTGATTTTCTTGTTTGTATTATTTCTTTCTAATCTAGACTTTACTCTTTAGCTATCAGACACTCAAATGTGTTCATATTAGTCAATAAGTCCCTATTGGTCACTTTTAAAAGTCCAAATTCTTCAGAACAGTTTCAAACTATTTTCATTTTTATTAATATAATTAGAAGGAAGATTTCTCAAGTAAATCCAAGTTTTCTCTCCATAACATTAAATCCTATGGGGCAATAGAGAATTTATCATTTAGAAACATGAATTATATATCATAAATGGTGAAATAGAAGTAGGAAATTTTAAGGTATACAGGAAGATCAGTAAAAATTTAAATTTTTTATCTGAATATTTTACCCCAGTTGTGATGACTGAAATAAATATTCTCACTAAAATTCTAAAATGAAGAACTAATCATTACCATCTAGCAACAAAATTTCACTACAAGTATATTAATAGTGTTGATTTGATTTAAAAAAAAGAGTCCTAGCCCAAGTAATCAACATCTTCTAAATGAAAATTAAATAGGTGAACCAACCCATTTAAGACAGTAACAGTCTGTAACCAACTTCATAGTCTGCCTTTAAATCCAAACAGTCACAAATAAAAACAGCAACAAAGATCCCACCACCCCAGACCCAAATGCACAGGAAATACTTTCCGACCCAACCAAAATTGTTGTCAACCCCCACCTCCGCTCTTTCGCTGCACCTCAACCCCAACATTGCCACAGTCCTTACTTTGGGCTCTGTTAAGTTCTTTCTAGGGTCATCTGAAGATGATATGCCTAGTATATATTAGTGTATATGTATGAAATAATAGCCTATTTTAGGTGGCAGTGGCACACACCATTCTTTGGAAAAGGTATGATAGAGGTGGTAATAGACAAAAAGGAGCCCTGGAAGCAAGAGATAGCGGATACTACGGTCATTCTTATACTTACACAGAGAAGAAAGACCTGAAAACTGCACATTTTTAGTTCAAAGAATCAAATTGACCAAGTAGGAAAAAAATTAATCTGTTTATTGGAGCCACAAGTAATTTGCTAAAATTTTATGTTTTAAAAAGATAAGATATACACACGCACACACACAGAGTCATGCACCACATAATGACGTTTCAGTCAATGGATGGTCCCATAATATTACAATACCTAATTTTTAATGTACTTTTTCTATGTTTACCTATGTTTTGATACATAAATACTTACAATTGTGTTACAATTGCTACAGTATTTAGTACAGGAACATGCTGCACAGGTTTGTAGCCTAGGAGCAACGATAGCCCGGGTCTGTAGCAGAGTACATTTGTGTAAGTACATTCTACGAATGTTCACACGATGACTAAATTGCCTAACAGCATATTTCTCAGAATGTACCCCTATCATTAGCTGTATAATAGAAAACAACCTGGAAGGGCCAGACAACTAGGAAAACCATCCCAGTGAGAAACCTCTACCCAATCTTCTTTTAGGAAGTTTGTCAGCAATTGCATGCCCAGGTGCAGAGGAGAGTCTGGGCAACGTGGCGGACTGGGGGGATGAAGTCCTGTCATTAGAACTCGTGTGTGTGTGTGTGTGTGTGTGTGTGGGTGTGTGATCAATAGAGCTTCATTTTCCTTCATTGATTAATATTAGCCACGTAACACTTTTTCCATTCTTTTGGTTAAATTACTTTGAGCTAGGTTTCTCCCATTTCCATCCAAAACAGCACAGTTTACCAATTTATTTTTAAATTTTGTTCTTAAAAATTATTACTGACTAGGTAAGTTAATTATATAAGTAAATACAGTCAGCTCTCTGTAAGAGCGGATTCTGCGTCAGCAGATTCAACCAATTGCAGATCTAAAATATTCGGAAAAAATACAATAAAATACAAACAAAAAACGCAGCATAACAACTATCGACAGAGCATTTACATTGTACTAGGTGTTATAATTAATCTAGAGATTATTTAAAGTATATGGGAAAGCGTACATAGGTTAAATGCAAATACCATGCCATTTTATATAAGGGACTTGAGCATCTGTGGATTTTGGTATCTGCCAGGGTTCTGGAACTAACTTTCCACAGATAGGAATGGACACCTGGATATATATTTCCCAGTGCCATTTTCACTTGAAAACATATTTTAAAAACAATTTTGTGATTTCTACCGTCAAAATATCATGAAATTCTCTTTTATAAAGTCAAACATTCATAGATTATTACAAAATTCTGTGTTTAACTGTGACAGTGGAGTGGTTTCAGAGCTGCCTGAGTCTATTAACTGCCCAATCTCATTGACTTCAGCTACCTCACTATTGCCAGAATGAAGAGCTGATGCCTAATTATGGTTGGTGGACCATGACCTAATGTTATTCTCAAGATCCCCTCTAGAAACTCTTTCAAAAAAAACCTACTTCCTGGAATTTAGAATTCACTGCTAGAGACAATAATTTGGAGAATGACATATCCTTTTCCGTGAAAAAATGTAAAGAATAGGTAATTATATTAAATGAACTTTCTTTGCCAAAGACATAAATAGCCCAAGGATAACATTTCTTGAGCTATTTTCAGCTTTTGAATTATTGGAAATTCTGTAGTACTGCAGATTGGAACTTGAACTGCTTGCCACAAATCTTTACAAAGAAAGTGTTTGTCTTTGCTCAGCTGACAGTTGGATGAATATGAAAGAGAAAATGCAATTATATTTTGCAAATTCAGGGGAAGGGTTGCTTAGCAAAACTTTCCATGTTAGACTAAATTACGAAGTACTTATGACTGTATAAAATCCTATTAATAACTAGCTTAGGTAAAGTTAGATAAATAATATCTATGCAATAAGATTTATGCTGTGGAGGCAGGCTAAAATGCCCAGACCTTATCAGACTGTGGATTAAAATGAATGATCTATATATTTTCAGCAATTTTTTTTTCAGTGTTTCTATATACACTATGACAAGAGGGCCTTAATATTCACCTCAGCTTGACTACACCTTAGACAGGCTTCTTCCTGAGTATAGGTCCCTGACCTCTCTTCTCTTAGAGAATTTGCTTTATAACACTTGCAGTTGCAAATTCTTCCTCTGGCTCTTTGGGATATAAATCTCCCAGCATTTTGCCAGTTTTACAACCCAGAAATGTCTTTCTCAAGGACCAGGGAGCCATCCCTTTGAAATGCAATCGTCTAAGGAGATAGTGCCCCAATCTCTCAGTCTCTGTGGGAGGGTAGGAACCTGTAAGGGACAATTAGCAAACATTGATGGCCTAATCACCTTGACTAACCTGCCCCTAATGTGCCCTAGTACTTTTCCATTAGCTCACACCAGCGTTTAAAAATCTTCCCAGATTATGTTTCAAGGGAATTGAGTTCAATCTCTCTATCCTATTACAATGGACTTGAATAAAGTCTTCCTTGCCTGTTTAATTCCATTCCGTGCGATTTTTCTTTGGTAACTGAAAAGATCTTACTATTTTAACTCTAGTGAAAGCCTCCATACCAATCAGTTTGGCCACGCAAACTTCAATGTTTTCTTGCCCTATGCATTCTTCCTCCCCATGGCAAGTAAAATATCATGTCTACATATTTTAAAAATTGATTTGCTTTTCAATTACATATGCACTGAAACCTAGTCAAAAGTTCAAAATATTATGTTTAGAGACTTTTAATAAATAAAAACTAAAAATTAAGATATTTATTGGGGGAAATTAAAATGCCCATTATGTAGATGCACAGAATCACTTGAAGAAAACATCCTGTGCTAACCTGTGTTCAGTAAGTTGAAAATTAAAACTTCACTCAAGTGTGCTGTATAGTACTACACTGCCAAGAGCCAACTAGCAGTCCAAACTGAATGTCAGCCCTGAGAACAAATATATGCTTGGCTGATGTGAATTTTTCAATTTCTATCATGCCCTCATTTCATCTTCCAGTAGAAAGTGCTAATGAATAGAAAAAGACCAAAATGCAGACGTTAAGATGAGAAAGAAAGCAAGAGGTGTGGAAAAAATGATTTTCAAAATTATAGAATTCACTGCATTTAAAGGAAAGAAATGAAAATGAAAAATAATATAAATTTGAATTTTGCACACATTTGTTTTTTAGTTCTCTTTTTTCTTACACTATTCTGTATCTTTTAGTTAAAAAGAATTATACTCTTTTCAGGGGTCCCCAACATTTTTGGCATCAGGGACTGGTTTCAGGGAAAACAATTTTTCCACAGACTTGCAGGGGGGTGGGGCAAGGAAGGTTTCAGGATGATTCAAGCACATTACATTTATTGTGCAGTCAAACCTCTCTGATAATGCTAATCTGTTTTGCAGCCACTCCCCAACGCTAGCATCACAGCCTCAGCTCCACCTCAGGTCGTCAGGCATTAGATTCTCACAAGGAGCACAACCCAGATCGCTCACATGCGCAGTTTACAGTAGGGTTCCCACTCCCGTTAGAATCTAATGCTGCTGCAGTGAACCCTTTAGTTATGAAAGAAATAAATAGAATATTTTTTAAAAGGCTACTATTAAAGGCTTCTAAAATTTCCTTTGTTTTCATTTTAACGGGTAAGTGTTAGCACATTTCATACGTCATCATCAATTCTTTTCATTCCGTGCCCTGGGCCACAGCCTTCAGAGCTCACTGTGTCACTAAGGCCCCATGTAAAAGCTGATTTGTTCTGAGATATAGGCATTATGCTTCTTGATCTCTCTTAACTATAAATAGTAGTTCAAATTCTTACATAACAGAGTCAGAGAGAGAGAGAGAGAAAGAGACAGAGAATGAAATAGAGAAAATGACATTAAAACATTTTTTCTAGTTAAATTTGATGTGAATGTCAACTATATTCTAGTGTTTTCATCTAGTAGGAGAAAAGAAACATGTGAATTCACATACATACATACAGAAACAGACAGACACACACACACACACATCACTGCACACACACATTTTGTCTTAATAAATAAAATAGAAAAAGGAGTAATTTTAGTAAAAGTTGCATGTACCAATTTGAGATTTAGAACAGGAATTCTTTGATATTCTAAAGGCCAGGCTCTTTTGGGCAACTGAGAGAAAGAAACAAGCTGTGTGTTTCATGCATAAAGCACATTTTAAAGATTTGAGACTGAATTCTTCATGATTGAATATTATTATGATTTATGTTCTGAGACTGGAAAATTATTACTTAAAGGCAGCAAGAACTTTGAAAAAGGAAAGAAATGCTAGCAAAATAAAATGTGAAATATACAAATACCAAAGTTGTAAATTTACATGTATTGACTATTTCTAGACTTAATAAAGAAAAAAATACTGGAAAAGTAATGTTTCATTATTCATATCTTTTCCATGACAAATATAAATGCTAAATCAATTTTTTATTAATACTATTGACTTTCAGGGTTCATATGAGATGAAGTACTTTCAATAAATGTTATTTTAATTTATGTTCAAATAAGTCAAGTAAGTGATATTATTTTACTTTGTCCTTTTGAGGAGCAAAATCTCTATAAAAAATATTTCATATTTAAAAAAATTGATGTCTAATATACAGCTAATGTTTTTGTGGTGGAAATGTGCATTGAAGCAACAGAACAGTCGTCCAGGAAACAGTAGTCCACCAGTGTCCAAGTCAATTTGTTAGGAATAAATGGTTGAAGTCACCGTAGCTAAGACCTTCCTTGCAATGTCTTTGCTGCGTATCTTTTTCATAACAAGTAGCACTGTCTCTAGAGACACTTACATGGGAAGATAAATCCAACAAAGTCCATTCTTTAAAAGTTAGTGAATAAACAAGTGAAACAAATACGTTAGAAATAGTAGGCTGTGTAAATAACTCTAGTGAGAGATACTGCACATCTCTAACCATATTTTTTGGTAATAAATAATTTTAAGGTCGCCTGAAAACCAGTTCACAGAAAAGTTTCACATGTAATCTCTTACAGAAAAATTATAAGAATTGTATTTATCACACATTTAAGAGTTTACTAACTTAGCCCACTTCAAGGGGTCCTCCTTGTTGCTCATGTTGCTAGCATTGCCAGAACACTCGTAGCATTATCTGCTTCCTCTTGTGCTCTGCTCTAATTCTTCCCAATATCTACAACGATACATTCACAGATTGGAAGGGCTAATAAGGACTTTATAAATCAAACAGGCCAACTAATTCAGGACACAATCAGAATAGCAACACAGAGAGATTCAATACCAGTATAATATAAATAGTTTTGGGGAAATGTAAAAAAAAGGGTGTCTGGACTATTCTAGTGATACCAAGAGATTGTAGTGATATCTTGAAGACACTATGGATTCTATGCTGCCATTAGCCCTACACCTCTGTGTAATTACCGTTGGTGGCTTTGGCATTGCTGCAAAAAAGGGGCTCAAAATAAAAAGCTTTTGAAAGCAGCCAAACAACAGTTCCACCACTGCCAGGGAAGGCTGAACCAAAGCAAATGGGGATACATCAAGCACTAAAGCTAAATTTACTGAGAAACAGGCAATAAGCTATTAATAGAATGCTTTAGTCAGTTAAGAGGGTTTTACTACAAACAAAACAATACAATTACAAAATACATATAAATAAGGAAAAACAAACATTCTATAAGGACTATTTTCCTAAGGCAAATAGTTTAAAGAAATAATTCTTGCAGTTTATACAAGGGTTTTAAAAAGTTCAGTTCAAGCACAAAAATTGTACTTGATAAATCTCTACAATATTTATAATTGGATTACTGAAAATGTGTCAGCAAGCAGAAATGTGTCTTTTGCAAAATAAAGACAATAAATCACATAAATAATGGATGCAATTCAATGCATGTACTATCACTATATAAATATGTTGCTGTAAAATATTGAGTCAAAAGCTTAAATGGAATGAAAATATAAGTATTAAAATACAGAAATGATATAATACATTTAATCACACATTGATTTTTTTTGAGGATCTTTACATGAACTAGTCAGAATGATTATATTGATTGATAGAACAGAAATTTCATTGTTCTACACATTAGGAAACCTATTTTCTAAACATACTTTATTCAAAAAATGACTTATATACCTTGAGTAATCATTTTAATTTCTAAGAAATTTTGCTTTTTTATTTGTTCATAAAAGTGCCTGGCGTATTTTGTACTCAATCTATACCAAAAATCATGGAATAAGACAGATTTATGGTTCATAAATTTATGCCAAAAAATCTGAGGAAGGATAGATTTGTAATTCATAAACTATGTGCTGAGCGGTCCTGTGGCCCCTCAGCAAACTCAGAGGAGCACCCTGGTACGTTTAAGTTTTCAGGGGAAGCACATTTACATGTTTTGCACACCACACAAACTAGTGTTACTATGTCCTATGCATGTTACACTTTAGAAGGGGAATTCTCAGATTTTTTTTCTTTTCTTTTTTTTTCCTTTGGTCTAGGGAACTTATTGGGACATTAAGAACTGAGGAGATTTAGACATTTGTGAAATATATGAGCTTTGCAGTCCTGTCCAAATCCAAACCTCGGTGACTAATTAAAAGTGGATTTAGTCGTTTGTAATGTAATATGTCCGTTTTAAATGGGATATTTCCATTTCTTCCTTGACTTTGTTATTCCTTAAGAAACAA